>JAJGOT010000673.1:82500-373739 GCA_022457155.1 Cladopsammia gracilis | reverse complement strand
TCTTAATTTTTCAAGAGTAAAAACATTATGATTAATATTTAAATAATATTAATCTTTATTAATGAGATTAATGGCACACTTTAGTGTGTATTACCATAATCAGACAGATAAAATCAAACATACAAATCACACCTTAAGCCCTGGCTACACCTTCTAACATTGTTATATAACATTTGTTGGTTTAACAATGTTAGAACGTGTAGCTGGCATGTTAGATGACGTTTGACTAACGGTAACATTTTTTGTTAGAAGAATGTTTTGATTTCGATCAAACATTCTTCCAACAAAAAACATCATTTAACATCAGCTACACGTTCTAACAAATTATTTTTATTCTTGGATACACTAATGGTATCAACATTGTAACTACTTCATGAGAAAACAGTTATATTTGTTCTATATTTATGACCAACATAGGGCAATTATAAATTGAGAAGGCATTCTAAAAATATGTCTGAACACACCTCGCTTTTGCACACAACTGTTTAACTTCTTTCTCAGTGATCAGCTCACATCGCCTCAGCTTTTCGATTTGTCTAAAGAAAAGCGTTTCGGATTTAGTAAAATAAAACAACTTTCAACAAAGTGATCGATCAGGTAGCGAATCAAACGTTGGTTAACAGAAAACGCCATAAGCTCAAGTTAAGGTTTAAGCTTAAGCTTATATCTAGTAAACAAAATGTGTTCGCAAACTTACCGGTCCAAATCGCTACAGTCTCCCATATTGATCGGTTACTGTTGTAGATCAAGATAAATTTACCTACTTGACTTTATAATTTAAGAGTAAAGTTTATGAAGATTTCTGTTTCCTGATGATGAAACTCGAATAAGCTTAGCTAACGAAGAATCACGAAATTACCGGCGACTCGAATTAGCTCACAACAGGACGATTTCTTCGATTTTGTGTCAAGAGAAGCAAGCCGTCTTCCTCAGCAAGAACCAAAGCTTAGTTTCTACGTGTGACGTGAAATGAGTTCAAGAATCTGGAACGCGAAACGCTGTCAAATTACGTGGATTTACAAAATATCAGCTCTCAATGGCCGCCATGTCATAAACTGTGATGCCGCGCAATATGTCACGTGGGTATTACGAAACGCGCCATCTGGGATGACGCTATATTTGGCGCCAAAACGACAGCGAAAGTTGTACTTCCTTAGGGACGGACCATTTAATTTTTGTGGGGGGGAGGGGGGGTGGGTCGGGCAATTACCCAAAAAAATTCCTGCAGAAGAAATTTAAGAGAAAAAAAATCGTGCACAAGAAAGCACGTGAAAAAAAAAAAAAATTCAACCATTAAGGTAAAAAAATTATTGCAAAAACTCTTATTCTTCGGCCATTTCAACTTTTTAAAGTTAAAACAACTTTAACAGAAATAAAATACACACTGCGGTTATAAACATGACAAAACAACGCATATTGTAAAAAACTTTGATTAATGACTTGAAGTTTCGTATGCTTCAACATACATCTTCAGAAGTGACGGTTGGATATCATACAATAAAATTGGTCAAAATTTAATGCTATGGAGAAAGACTGGAACCTAATTTAAAAGAAATGACAATAGTGAAAAAAATGATAATATACAGACCTATCTTAAAGTCTGCTAGAAAATATAAACATATATACAAGGCTAGTAAAGAAAAAGTTTCTCACTACCCACATTTTCATTTAAAGCTGGTTTTAAATCCTTAATCAATAATGTCTCCTTAATTCTACAATGGATATCCGATCGCCCAGTTGTTAAAATTTCAAAAAGATCCCATTTAATGTTGTGGCCCGTTGAAGTCATGGCTGATGCCTGACAACCCTTCGTGAGTGCTTTAAAATGTTCAGTTTTTCTGTCATGTAATCGACGCTTTGTTTTTCCTATGTAAAAATCGTCACAGTCCCAGCAGCTTGCCTTGTAAACGACCTTTGACACGAGAGAGCGGCTAAGTCTGTCCTTGTAGGGGAAAAAAGACTTAATCCGGCGACTGTTTCGACTGTTTCGTTTTACCTTATCTAAGGTTCCACAGTAAAGTCGTTACACAGCAACTTAAATCCTGTATCTGCAAGTTCTATGGTTGTTTTAACCTTAGAATTATTTTTCGAAACAGTCGAAGCAGTCAAAGCCTCCGTGAAATGTGTCTCTGAAGAGCCAATAGAGGAGTCATGAACTAATAAGGTGCTTTCAAATAGCAATGTTGTAAAATAGCTAATAAGGTGCTTTAAAACCTGGGCTTTAAAATAACAATGTTGTAAAATAGCGTGCATTAAATTTAATTTATTAATTAAGATACATTAAAATCGCGTTAATAAAGTGCATTGTTAATTTCCTATAATAAGGTATAAGAAGCAAGGGCTGACAACTGCGTAGAAAATGGCATGATCACGGTCCCTTGCATTCTCGTTTTCATTTTTAACAAAAGTTGACAGCGAACTACCGGTACTTTACGAACAAGGGGCGGAAATTATTTATATTAAATATTAGTAACATATTATATTGTCTGAATTGTTGTTTGTGAAAGTTATCACTTTTGGGCATATGTTGGACAGGTAATTTATCAGTGAAAATCAGGGTGTTTAATATTCCATTAAAGTAAACATGCCAGCTTACAGGAACGGCCCTCCCGTCCTAATCTGCGTTCAAAAAACACACAATTATGGCCCAGAGGAAGACTAGTTCTATTGGTCAAAATATTGGCCATTTAATAAATCTGCCCTTTGCCGTAGTGCCAGCAGCCTTGCATTCAGTTTTGTATTTTTAATTGTTATCTACAGGGTCAAACAATGTTTTTATGGATGAATTTTTTCTGATTTGTATAGTATTATTGTCAGTCTTTCTTTTAGGTTAGTTAAATTTTAATTAGCAGGATCTGCGTTGATAGCAGTTTTTTTCTAAACTTACGCAGTCATCCTGGATATTATAATTTTATTATTATTATTAATAATAAAAAGTGACACAGAGGTTTCATAATTTATACTACTATCCAGTTTGACATTTGCTTCTATATTAATTGACACTAATAACACACTAATAAAATGTTCACCATGAGCACCATACATTATTATAATTACCCCAAATTATCTCTAATTTTGAGACCTTCCCAAAAGTAGCCATGCTTGTGAGCCTGGGTAGCCTGTGCCACTATGCAACAATAGCATGGGCTCCTGACAATGGCTAAGAATTCTGGTGTTCACTACTGTAGAAAGTTTTGTTAGAAAGTATGTTATCTTACTTCCTTTTATATTTTAATGTAGAACTTCCAATTTTGCAGTCGCCTGTTATAGTTTGTCAGCAATAAATGGATTGAAATGGACAAATTGTTCGCGCATTTTAGCAGTCCAAAAGTAACGGCCACTCAAATGTAGCAGCTAGCCAAAAATTGCAGCCCCTTAGGGCCTTAAATTTCATACCTAACGGGCCGGCCATGCCATTGGAATTCTATGGTACCATACACACTCTTATTATATAAATGATATCACAACAAATCTATTTAATCTGTTTATTTGATGTTGACTTTTTTTTTTAGCAAAATCACTTCTCTGGCATTGTCATGTAGTTTATAGAAAATTTATCCATAAAATTGACGCTTTCTTCCCACAAAACTTTCAGCTTTGTCTCAGACACTGTACATCAAAAAACAATAAAACATGCTTTTCTAGGCTTCATGCGCTTTGTTAACCGATAAGAGCATGTGTAGCATGTCTAGTATTCGTAACCTGGGCCGAGTTGTTTCAAAGCTTGGTAAGCTAACCCAGGGTTAGCATCAATTTTGATTCCAGTTAAATAATCAATCAGTGGAGTTTTTTCCAAAGTATTTTTGCCCTTTAGTTTCGTCTCTGACTTGTCTTTGCATGTAACTTATAATTAGCTTTTGAAAACACTTGTGACAAGAGAAATTAAATCCTCGGTTAAATTTTAATCCTGGGTTAGCGTTAACCGGCTTTCGAACAACCGGGCCCTTGATTGAGTATACAAATGCCTGTCCATCTCTATGCCTTAATTGTACAAAACATAACAAAAACAAAGAAAACTTTGCCACAATCGTCATGCCTCTTGCCTGTTGCATAAAAAATATTGGTCATGTGACCTACATTTCTAAAACAAAAACAAAAAAAACCAGGCAACTTGGAGCAAACATTTTCTCAGAAAAAAATAGGGCGTTTCAAAATTAGCTAGTTTGCATTTTTTTTATATTTACATCTTCACAGTGGGAATTTTTATGGCCGTTCAGTAACATAAGGTTTTGTATCAGGAGCCCGGGGGGGGGGGGGGGGACTCCCATATAAAAATGACGGGAGTGCTCGTCGTATCTTTTAGGGGTCAAAATTTGCAGATTGGTGCCGCTAAGGGTGCTGAAATCTAAAATGACCTCAGTTAGAAACATCGCGATACCTTTTATGGTATGAAGCCGAAAAAATATGACAGAATATGGCATGTGTTGTTTTAGAATTAGTACCTCTTAGGGGTAAAAATTCATTTGAGCCACGCCTATCAAACAATATTCTGGTACCTTTTGGGATGCTTACAAAAATTTCCGACGGGCACCCCCGTCAGTTTTATATGGAAATCCCCCCCTCCCCGGGATCAGGAGAACCCTTCAGTACTATCCAGTCACACTCCATCCGTTTGATAAAAATTTTACCGTTAAGTTGCCAGGTTTTTACGTTTTCAAACTGCTAAATATTATCAAATTTTCTGCTCCAGAGCCCAGGGGGGGGGGGGGGGGGGGAGGGGGGACTCCCATATAAAAATGACGGGGTTTTTTGTCGTACCTTTTAGGGGTCAAAATTTGTAGATTGGTACCGCTTAGGGTACTAAAATCTAAAATGACCACCGTTAGAATTATCGCGATACCTTTTAGGGAATGAGCCAAAAAAATATGACAGAATATGACATGTGTTGTTTTAGAGTTGGTACCTCTTAGGGGTAAAAATTATTTTGAGCCACGCCCATCAAACAAGATTCTGGTACCTTTTAGGGTGTTTTTCGAAATTTTCCGACGAGCACACCCGTCATTTTTATATGCGAGTCCCCCTCCCCCCGGGCTCCAGAGTTGTAAGTGCAAAGTGCGTCAAATTCCCTCCTGGTTCGCTTCACTTTCTGACATAAGTCTGTAATGGGAACAGTGTTTGGCAAATCAACCCTAACTCTGATAACTTCACCCTTTTTCAATTCATCCACTGTGTATTCGCTGACTCAAGCTCTGATTATTTCTTACTCACTACTGTCACTGTCGGAAGCGGACAGAGGTGACGGTCTCCTTATCTTCAGTTTTGTACTTGAGTTTTCCAAATATTTTCCAAGCATAAGCAGAAGCCGGCACGACGTTTGAACTAGGCCCAAAGAGTATAATAGTCAACATTTTGAATTTTATAATGTAAAATTAGTACTGAAAACCCCTTCGGGGAGCGACTGTTAAATATATCGTATTGCATTGTAAGGTTTTGACTTTACACTATCTTTCTGACTGTCTTTACAGACTTTAGGCTCAATCGCCCAAGGAACTTCCGCTTGTTTCCGGATTCTCTCGCCGGCTATAAACGTGACCCTAGTTACGAATTCTGAAAAAAAAAATGAATAAAAATGATCTCGAGTGATAGAAAAGGCAGTAAAAAAAATGGAAAAAATGGATAAAATTGCTGAATTTTCATTTTTGTCTTGTAGCCCCCGTAGAAGGCTTGGTTTACAAACCGAAATATTGGGAAAATATATTGACCATATATTCAACTGTTTGTTTTTTATTTTACTTCTGTCTCTCCTTGCTGTGAGGATCAGTTTGCCGTTTTTACAGTATACTATTTCAAGATCTTTAGGCCCAGTTCAAACGTCGAACTTCACATGTGCCGAACCTAATGCAAATGAGCAAAATCTATTGTTCTTGCTAATTTGCATTAGGTTCGGCACATGTGAAGTTCGACGTTTGAACTGGGCCTTACTGATTCAGGTCTACAAAAGATCCGGCACTCTTCATTGGTTTGTCGTCAGTGTGGTTTTGCTCGGTCCATAAACTTGTTGAAAAAAGAACTCGACCAATATTTTCCCAATACGAACCTCACGCTATTTCATTAAAGTTTTTATTAGAATGGCGTTTTTAAAAATTTGCCGATAAATTAATGCATTGCAAACCAATGAAGAGTGCCGGATCTTCAGTGGACCTGCCGAATCTTTTGTAGACCTGGGTCAGTAAAAATCTTGAAATAGTGTACTGTAAAAACGGCAAACTGATCCTCACAGCAACGCGCGCGCGCCAAAGCTAGATGGCTTTGCTCGAGCTAAGCATATTCTTGCATTTTTCAAGCAACTTTGTGAAAAGTTTAACTAAAAACAGTTTTCATTCGTTCATTGTTTCATAAAAGGAATTCGGCGAAATGAGTTCGTAAGCGGTCCGTCTTTGTGGTCCGTATTGCAAAATTCAAAATGCTCCTTTTCATCGTGGACCAGTATGCCATATAATAAAGTTTTTTATTATTCGGCATAACATTCTAGAGTGCAAATACGTCGCATCAAAACGAGTGCAAATATTATGCACTTATTGACTGAGTGGGAGGGCCGGACGGGAAAATATTTGGCTCGAGGTCATGGCGTACGGACCGAGCGCGGCGAGGTCCGTGCGCCATGACCGAGGGCCAAATATTTTCCCGTCCGGCCCGACCTAACTCAGTCAATAAGTATTTTATAATATGATAATATGACTAGGATTGCGTTAGCGGGGCCGTACGGTCATATTATACACGTTATTACACTCTTCTGACCGCGCGCTAGGAAAAACAGTTTAAAAAACTTAGTTTTAGGAGAAGATTACTGTCGTATAATAAACAATTTATTCAGAGAAAAGCTGTGTAATAAAAACTGACTCGTAAAAAATACTTCATGCTGAATAACCACTATTGCATACAGTATTTGAATACTTCGAAGAATGAATGATTCTGTGACACGTGACCAAGACGACATCTGTTTAGTTGTTTGTGGAGTACTGGGTCGAGTACAAGGGGCGTTCGCCGACTCCTCCAGCAGTTGTGTTTAGTATTATTAAGCACTTTGGTGTACAAAATCTCGTCCAAGTTTTTCAGTCATGGGTAACTGCCATACAGTTGGACCGAATGAAGCCTTAGTTCGCTCAGGTAGGACAATTTCTCGTTTGATTCCTTCTGCGTCATGAAAAACAATGCGTGACGAGGAAACGTACAAACCAGTCATTTGATCACAAAGCAACGTATGTGGTCGATTTCGCTGAACACAAGTCAACTTCTTTTTCTTTGCCTTGTATTCATACCTTTGTAGCAATATTCAGTGGCATTTAACGCTTATTGGGCTTAAGTTGAAGTCGTTGAATCGTGCACGTAGTTGTGCCTTCGGTATGGAGCGCAAAAAGCGCATTTGTAATTCTGTACACGAGTGGATTTTGATATTCAGGGCATGTTCCGCATTCTAATCTCCACAACATAAATGTAATTTCGCGTTTTTAGGTGGCTGTTGTGGAAGTGATGCGAAGAAGACCGTTATAGGAGGATGGGTATGGGCGTGGGCCTTTGTAACAGACGTACAATCGTGAGTAGAAATGTTCTAATTTAACTTTCATACAGAAAAAACTCGTCATTATTGACGATCATCATGTTCTCGTCCATGTCAACGATTTCTGTCAAAACAGGTGGCTTTTCATAACATAAATGACTTACGCATGACCTATTTTACCTTGTACACGTCGTTATTTTTTAACTCTGATCACTCAACTCCAGTTTTAAAAACGGACAATAACCTTGTGTAATCAAACAGTAAGCTTGCATACTGAATGGCCCGTGTTTTTGTTTTCAACAACGTGTCGTTGATTTTTGCTGACTTTTCATTTTCTGCCCATTTTCTATTTGTGGAAACTTTTGCTCTGTATAGAAAATAGCAAATATCATATAAACCTTGCATGGACTTTTAAAGTATTACTCCCTCTAGTCTATATCAGTGTCAAATGATATTTTGATTGAAGCCTTATATTGCATTGGATGATTTAAAATATACATGAAGTTGTTATCTTAGTGTAAATCTTTATATCACATGATAAGCAGAATTATGCAAAGTGTTTGTTATAACTGAGTGAAGAAAGATTATTCAGGAGTTATAATGTACTTGCTCCCAGAAACCACACAAAAACAACAAAACCTTGCACATTTCTGTAACAGAAACAAGCATTTTGACCTTGGTGTTTCACAGAAACTGTATAAATTCTACTCTTGCACACCTTGGCTTAATACATGGAGCTTTCTTTGACTTTAGGCTGTGTTTTTTGGAGAATCCCAAATCAGATTTGTGATCTCAAGTGATATGGATTCTTCATGGCCGCCCCCCCCCCCCAAAAAAAAAAAAAACAAAAGAAAAAATATGAATATAAATGTGAAAAAAATACAGATTTAAGAAATGAGTCTGCTTTGACTTGCTTATAATTTTTCCTCTGTTTCGACAAATAATTTTCAAAGTATTTGCACCAAAATCAACAGTGATATGAAACAACAACAACAACATTTATTTGTACCTGAAAGAAACAAATATTATTATTATTATTATTTTTATTATTATTATTATTAATATCAAAATGACAGACAGAACAAGTAAAATTGCATGAAAGACTGCTTGCCTTGCCTTTACCACAAATGTTCAGGGAAAAAAATGGAAGGATTTCTTAATTCTGTATAACCCCATACATTAGTTATGCATACTGAAAGAGCAAAAACAATAGAATGCCAAAAGAAAATTTTACCACAATTGCCGCTAAACTCGCAATATGATTGGTCGACGTGAGTGGTAAATGAGAGTCCAGACAACGGTGCTGACACTAACATCACGTGCGCTTGAAAACAACCAATCAGATTGCGAGAAAGTTATAGACAACGCTTGCTCTTTCTTTGCTGTCACGTTTTGTAACAAGACTTCGATTTTTCCTTGTATTTTTTCTTAATATTGTTGTAAAAAACAAATTTACACCGGTTTTCCGTGGTGTGGACTCTTATTTACCACGATTTACGTCATCACATGGTCAAAATTTGTTGCTGACTCACTCGGCTGCGCCTCGTGAGTCCACAACATTTTGACCATGTGATGACGTAAATCGTGGTAAATAAGAGTCCACACCACGGAAAACGGGTGTAAATTTGTTAAATAGTTCATACATGCACAATAACTATGGGGTTATATGGGTTATATTGAATAAATTATTGATCTTTAGAATTGCATTTGACTATGGATTCAACAAATTTACAATCCGTTTATGAATTTCAGTAAGAAAATGCAAATCCATCATTGGATTTTATAATTTGATGAATTTTGCATCAACAGGTTAACCTTGGAGGTGATGACTTTAAACCCAAAATGCGAAAGCGTAGAGACGGCCCAAGGTGTGGCTGTCACAGTAACAGGGGTTGCACAAGTGAAGGTTATGACAGAAACTGAACTGCTCAAGACTGCTTGTGAGCAGTTTCTGGGAAGATCAACTTCACAAATTGAGAGCATCATTCTTCAGACTCTAGAAGGACATCTCAGAGCTATCCTTGGAACTTTGTCTGTGGAGGAGATTTATAAAGGTGTGTAATAAAAACAATAAGTCTTCAGCAGCTTACATTTGTACTCTTACCTTAATTCTATCAGCAACCAAGTCCGATTACAATTACAATAACAGATTAATATTCAGTGCTGGAAATAACAGTCGGTCATCACACACTGTCCCAGCCCAGTCAAAATGTGCCGGCAGCCGGCGATTTTGCCGCCTACACCGAAATATCTGCCGCCTACTATACACTAAACTACATTAACAACAAACACGAGGTCTCTTCTAGTTCAAATTGTAACAAAAACATAAATACTGTTTCTTGTGAATCGAGCCACACACAAACGAACCTTGCGTGCTGAGTGACAGGGTTACGGGGCCTTGGAACGCCTTGAACATTATGTGGCCAGGTGAATGGTCAGCAGTGAATGCTCTTGCAGTACAAACAGGATGGCGTCTAAGCAAGCTTGTGGCCTCTGCTGCCTACTACTCCAGCCATCTTGCCTACTACTCAAAAACATTTTGACTGGGCTGCTGTCCTACCAAAATCCTAAATTGTCCGACTAATTTTAAATTATGCTCGGACATGGTGCCTGAGCATTAAAATTACTTAGCTTTTGCCTTGAAAGTCTTGTTAAGTCATCGCATTTGATTCCAAAAACATTCAAATAAGAATTTACGCTGTTTGTACCATTTATTTTGCTGCAAAAGGCTCCTTCAATCCAAGAAAATTAAGAAAAGGCTGTGTCATTTGAAATCACCCTACAATGCATTGCAAACTGCAAATAAACTTTGTATAGCATGTTGTGTATGCTTATGGATTGTGTCTCAAACGGCCGTGATTACCCATTCAAAAAATAAAACATTCAGCTGTTCAAACAGCTGGCATTCTTGATTGAATATATATATATATATATATACATACATATATATATATATATATATATATATATATATATATATATATATATATATATATATATATAAATTTGTCACAAATGAAGACGAACCAATACTTTTTTGTCTGACACCTATATTTCGACCACATTTAGTGGTCTTCTTCATATATATATATCAATTATATGATTCTTTAGCTGTTCAGCCATTCACATTCAGCCGTTCTTCTGCTGTTCAGCCATTCAACTTCATGCTTCCAAAGTTTTTCTTCGGCCGTTCATGGTAACCATATTAAACGGCTTGGACACCTGTTTTTCAACCATTCAGTAGCCGTGCATTTTACCATTTGAACAGATATCCATTTAATAGTAATGTTTTCGTGTAAGAGGACACAAATATCTGTATTTATTTTTTAAAGGGTCCACATAACCTTTTTCATCCTTTTTTGTGTCTACCCTGGGAACCTTGGAGACACTAAGTTGTAACCTGAGTCCACTCTTTACTTCGTATAAGATGAGTTTTGAGGTGGCTTTGCTGGTTTCTCTGAAAGGTGTACACTTCTGCATAAAACTATAATACTGAAGTACATATGGATGTATAGCGTAAATTGTCAAATTAGTGATATAAGGGTTACCTGACGAATGTCACAGAATCTGCCATTTTGAGGAGCACATGCCGTGCATCTAGGAATTTCTAGGAGTGTGGGTGGTACTGCTCAGCGGTAAACCGAAACAAAATGGCGGAGAATACATGTATGAATCATTACAAATGGATTTGTTGTTATCCCTTTAACTCCCAAGAGTGCCAATAATCAAAATTCAAGAAAAATCCTAAATTTCATTTTGTAAAATATTGAAAAACAAATTGTACCATGCAAACGTACTGCTGAATAGGTTTCATTTGAATGGTCACATCATAGGATTTTGTCCACAGACTCAAAAGTTAAAACCACCTTATATATAATGTCTCCATGATTGACTTTGAGAGTCAAAGGGTTATTAATTGTGCCATTTATTATGCTATCTATTGTTATAATTATCTATTATTATAATTTTGTGCGTTGTTTAACAACTGTTCCTATCAGATCTTCAAAAGGCTGGCAACTTGAATGATGGTCATCCAATTGGGTAACCATGCATATTCTGCAATTTGGTCATCAGTGTTAAATTCTGGTCGTTTCGGATGACTGGACTACCCAAAATTTCAAACCCTGTTATGTATGCTTGATGTCATGAATGAATATTAGTAATTTATTACGCAATTCTTCTAGTTAAAAGCTGTAAAAAAGGTCCAAAGGATGCATCATGCTTGAGAATTACCTAGAATAAACCAAACAAATAAACATGCGTAACCTTTGGGTAGACACATGTACATGTTGCGGACTTATTTTTTATTGATTACAAAGTGCAAATAACAAAATTAGAAAAACTGGAGGAAAAACTGTACAATGATGGTACAGTTCAGGGGTAATTGGCTTTTAATTTTAAATCAACCAGGGAAAATCAGTCAAATGATATCATTACTTGCCTGATTACTTTAATTGTGCTTCACTCAATCCATTTACTATTACAAACTACAGTGTATCTATGACTAATTGAATTTTTTTAATTTTATGTTCAAAGATCGTGAAGCATTCGCTGCCCTGGTTCGCGAAGTTGCTTCTCCTGATGTGGGAAGAATGGGAATTGAAATCCTCAGCTTCACAATCAAGGACATTGTAGACCAAGTCAGCTATCTGGACTCGCTTGGTAAAACTCAAACAGCCAAAGTGAAGAGAGATGCTGATGTTGGAGTGGCAGAGTCCAACAGAGATGCTGGAATAAGGGTGTGTTACTAATAACAGAGGCAGACAATCCAATCAACTAATCAGTATTTAGCACCAAGTGCAGGGAAAAATGCACAAGCAAGTCATAATTGGTTTTGGTTTTACTTTTGATTGGTTGAGAAGGTGATTGAAGATTTTTTAGCCAATCACAAAGCAGCAATGCAAAACCAAAACACTCACTTGAAAACTGCTCTAACAACAAATAAATTATCAATTTGAAAAACTGATCAAAATGCAGCAATACTGTTATTTGTAAAAAACTAAAAGACATTGTCTTAATAATTAATTTCTCTGTCTATTAACCAGGAAGCAGAGTGTGAGAAAGAGAAGATGGATGTTGCGTACCAAGCACAGACTAACATTGCTGACTCATCAAGGGAATTCCAGATGCAGAAAGCTGCCTTTGACCAGGAAGTTAATGCCAGGAAAGCTGAATCAGAACTGGCTTATGAATTGCAGGTACAATAGTTTTGCATTAAACCCTTTCACACTCTTGTACGTAATGGCATCTTCTATGTACATCAACTATGTGCAGTTGAATCTCCCATAAGTGATTATACCCAAAATACAAATTCGAAGATGGTTGCTAATGAGAGGTCAGAGCACATAGGGTGTTAGCTTTGAATTGGATCAACCTGTAGTAATGTCAATGTACACAATTTTTGTTTTATTTGAGTTGTACTGTGACATTATAGAGGCCCTGCCAGGGTAAATTCCGACAGGCGACATGACCCAAAAAGTAGCGACAGCACGTAAAATGAAATCGCGACAAGAGACAAATGTTTGTTCAATTTCTGACAGCAATGTGAAACAATGATAAAACACTGACACGAGACATTTAGTAGACATTTGAAAATTCAGACAAGCGACACAGGACCCCCCCCCCCCCCCCCCACCCCCCCTGGCACGGCCTCATTATACAATAATGTGTCAGTAGTGACATTGAAATTAAGGTGAGTGGTCACTTAATAGTGGTTAAAAACAATAGAAAAATTCAAATCATCAGTGTTGAAAGCTGTCATGGTTCAGCTTATGAGAGGTATCTGTTATAATCATTTAACTAGAAAACTTGTCGTATTTTGAAGAAGTGGTCACCAAGGAGACGGGCTCCCACATAGAGGTTCCACTGTTTCTTAAGTTGGAACCCCATCCTTGTTTCCATAAATTATCTTTTTTTTTGTGAAGAAGACATTTCTAAACACAGCTGTCCATGGTTGCATTTTGGCTTTCAGTTTGGGCTCTATCATGTCGCGATAAATGTTCTACGTAGTATCAGCCTTGCTTTACTTCGCTTTTATCTCTATTTTTGGCTGACTAGACCTTCTCCAGATCCTACGTACACCAGCAGCATTTTCGTTCACGGTCCTTTGCTTCTTATTTACTAATTTTTAATTATCCATCATTTGCTTTTAGGCTGCAAAGGAGAAACAGAAGATCCGATCAGAAGAAATCCAGATTGATATTGTAGAGAGAAAGAAGCAGATTGAAGTGGAAGAGAAAGAAGTCGCCAGAAAAGACAAGGAATTGGTAGCTACAGTCAGGAGACCAGCGGAGGCTGAGAGTTACAAAGTGGAAACAATTGCACAGGGCAAAAGGTTTGTACACAAATGCGGATCCAGAACCTAGTTTAAGGGGGCAGGAAGTGAATACGTTGGGGGGAAGGGTTGGGTGGGGGGGGGGGGGAGGGGGGGGGGTCATGGAGTGAAGGGTTAGTCCAAAAACATTTTTCATTGGGACAATAAGGAGGGTGGGGAGGCAGGTCACTTCCCTAGATTCAATATTGGTACATGTAACTATCATAATAACATACATGAAAAAATTACTCAATTCTGATTGGCTAAGAGCAGTGCAGTTCAAGTGTAACACCGATGCAAAAAGTGTAACACCAGTGCAAAAAAAAAATTGATGCAAAAATGTTTTGCAAAAAAAAAAATTTGAAAAAAAAATCCAAAAAAATTATTGCAAGATTTTTTTGTATAATTATTAATAAGTAATCATGCGGTTTTCTTGTTCAATTTGGGATTAATTTG
The DNA here is from genome assembly GCA_022457155.1 of Cladopsammia gracilis. Taxonomy (NCBI): domain Eukaryota; kingdom Metazoa; phylum Cnidaria; class Anthozoa; order Scleractinia; family Dendrophylliidae; genus Cladopsammia; species Cladopsammia gracilis. The sequence continues at coordinate 359,472 of JAJGOT010000673.1, read as the reverse complement.
CACTTGTGAGTTTTTAAAAAGCTCAAATTGCACTTGCCGAAGCAGCTCGTGCAATTTAAGCTTTTTGAAAAACTCACAAGTGCAAATGAATCCCAAATTGAACAAGAAAACCGTATGATTACCTACACCAACAAGTTAGAATACATTCCACTTCCTCAAAAGCAAACCACATATGGCTGTTTGTCTTGAAAGGTTTTTGTCTTATGTAGATGGTTGTATCAAAGAGATCTGTGTTACAGGTGTCTTGGTAGTTTCTTGGCGTTGCGAATCTTTTGATCACCAAATGATGTAAAACAAAAGATTCAAAAGACAATACCCACATCACAACTCAATACAGTTGAAGCTCCAGTATGCAGACCGTAACTAGAGTTGGCCACTAATGGGAATGTTTTTTTTGTAAGAGGAGAATGCAAACAGGGTTTTGCTAAGGCAGCCATAAGTACAGCTGTCTGCTTATGAGAGTGTCTGCTTAGAAAACTTTGACTGTAGCTAACCAACAATAGTTTTCAATTGGTAACACCAAAAAATACCTGGTGCCTTGTAGAAACATAGATGTGTCTGTCTTAGCGAGGTGTTTGTGTTGTAAAGATGTCTGTTTTATAGCTGTTTGTCTCATGCGATTGGCTGTGTCAAAAAAGTCTGTATTAAAGGTGTCTCATACAAATGTGTCTGTCTTTTAGGTGGGAATGTTCTTGAGAGGTGTTTGTCTTAGAGAGGTGTCTATATTAGTTGTCTACCTTAGCCGGGTTTCTAATAATATTATCTTAGAGGGGTGTCTATCTTAGAGGTATGTCAATTTTAGAGGGGTGTCTATCTTAGAGGTATGTCAATCTTAGAGGGGTGTCTATCTTAGAGGTATGTCAATCTTAGAGGGGTGTCTATCTTAGAGGTATGTCAATCTAAGAGAGGTGTCTGACTTTAGAGATGTGTCTGTTTGCAAAAATATGCTGAACATGTCACCTGATTAAGTTGGTGGTGCTTGAGTGTCTCATTGTCCATGGTAAGTTCAATCTTGTAGGATTGGTAGAGGGGGTGGGGGAGTCCTTCAAAACTATCAGTTTTTAATTTTTGCTGTTATCACTTCAGAACTGTACTAAATATTGATGATTTGCATTGTGTTGTAAAGTGACCTGTATTCATGTTTGTTTTTAGGACACAGACTGTGTATAAGGCTCAAGCTGAGGCAGAGAAGATCAAGGTATGAAAACCTGTTTGCTGTGTAAGCTTGTATTAATACAGGGCTGTCATTAAGGTTTGAAGAAGCTGGCTCCACAAGGAAATTAGCCAATCATAAAGCAAAAAACATCTTCAATGCTTGTTGTCTTTAAGTAATTGTTAAACTTTGAGTAGCGGGTCATCTTTACTTTAGTTGCCAGCTACTAAGATAGCCCTGAACATTAACAATGATTTATCTCTATATTCCTGTTTAAACATAACAAACTTTTGTCATTATTCTTAATTTAAAACTATTTATATTTGTAATAACGTTATGCTTTCAGATAGCTTTTATTTATAATTTTTCTTCTTGTTCTTCTTAGTTATGGTAAGTGCCTTAGACAACTACAATACTGGCAAAAGACCTTGGGACATTTATTACCTACACGTAATGACAAAGTCCTTCTAAGAGTGGCTTGGTTTAAATGTATAAAAATCAATATTTTATTGGGTGTGGGGACACAGATAATATGATATGGGAGGAAAACTGGTTAAGTGGCCCAACATTTTTGACCAAGATCGTAGTGGAAGCACACTGAAATGAATTGATCACTTTTAGTGATGTTTTAAATTTTTTGGAACAGTTAACAGGTTCTTCAGAAGCTACAGCCATTGAAGCTATTGGCAAAGCAGAGGCTGAGCGCATGAGACAAAAGGCTGCAGCATACAAGATGTACGGAGATGCTGCCATGACTGCTTTGGTCCTGGAGGCCTTGCCAAAGGTAGCCGCAGAAGTGGCCGCTCCACTTGCCAAGACAGATCAAATTGTAATTGTTGGTGATGCTTCTTCGGGCGTCACTAATGAAGTGTCAAAACTTGTCAGTCAACTTCCTCCTGCTGTTCAAGCCCTCACTGGAGTTGATTTGAGTGGGGTAAATGAATATTATTGTTTCAAGTCATTAGTGTTGTGTGATAAACAATATTAGAGTTGCAGGCTTTTCATTAATAATAATATACATGAAAAAATTACTCAATTCTGATTGGCTAAGAGCAGTGCAGTTCAAGTGTAACACCAGTGCAAATTACAAATAAAAAAAATTGATGCAAAAATGTTTTGCCAAGAAAAAATTTGCCAAAAACATTTGAAAAAAAAATTCGAAAAAAAAAATTTTGCAAAAAAAAAATTCCAAAAAAATTATTGAAAAATTTTTTCATGTATAATTATTTATAAGTAATCATACGGTTTTCTCGTTCAATTTGGGATTAATTTGCACTTAAGCTTTTTGAAAAACTTGATCACTCGTGCAAATTAATCCCAAATTTAACTCGAAACCACAGAGCTGTGTCCCCCCTATTACGCCACATTGTTGTATAGTTGCGTCTCAACATGCTTGTTTGGGTTTGGTTACATCTAAATAAGTCCAAAAAGCAACATAGGAACAGTGACATTAATTAGGTGTTTTCGTGGTTTGGGAAAAGGTTTTAGTAAAAAGACAAGCTGTGAATCGAAGTGTTTGTTTGCTGACCATCGAGCTATCCAAACTTATGAATCAAGTGAATGCCGCCAGCATAACCCATATAACCCATTTTGCATGGGTTGCAGGAGATCTAGTAACACAGGAATACGAATTTTTTATGTTGATCATCAATTTTCTTTTCACAGCAGTAACCACATGCAGTCCTTGACTGCCTATTTTATTATTTTGCTATTGCCATTTGGTGATACAAGTTCCCTTAGTTTATGAATATTGCTTTAATTTGTTACTGTTATTATTATTATTATTATTATCATGTGTTCTCTATATAATTATGTGTTCTCCATGGGGGCCGGGTCCAAACCATGGACCTAGGGCACCCATGAGGCGCTGTGTGGAGGCCACACTACTTAGCATTGCAGAGAAAAGGTCTTGCGCAGGATGTTGGCTGTCCCAAGTAGTGCAGTTTTCTGAATTTCGCAGAGGTTGATGTTGCTAGGGATGCTAGTGACTATTTTTTCTATGCCTTTCTTGATCATCCCCAGTGCGCCTACTACCACAGGAATGGTTTGAGTTTTCGTCTGCCACATTCTTGCTATCTCAAGTTCCAGGTCTTTATATTTGGATGTTTTCTCAGAGACTTATTATTATTATTATTATTATTATTATTATTATTATTATTATTATTATTATTATTATTATTATTATTATTATTATTAATCTATTATAGTAGTGTTGCCTTGAAACTTACAATTACGGGCCTCATTCGTAGCATATTTCAAAGCATATTTGTGCATGAGGCCATTAGATTTCCTGTGCAGGCATTTACAGACATTGAAGTAAGTAGCACTTAGTACTTTAGGAAACAAAATACCATTAACATTCTATATTCTTTTTTGTTTTCAGGTAATTGGCAAAATACCTGGTGCGAAATGAAGAATTTTTGAGCTTCTGTCACTTATTTTAGAATAATAGCCAAGCAGTAATCAGGTTCATATACATAGAAAGGAATCTGGGTATATGATGTCCTTTTCTCAACCAGATTCTTTAATTTTCCTATCAGCATTTTCAAGAAGCCAGCTTTTTAGTAAAGAGTTTACAAGTGTATAGGATCATATCAGATGATAAAGTTATAAAGGTAGCTTGCAAAGCATGACAAGGGATAGCTTTAGAAGCTGGTGTGATCCTTCTGTAATCTACGATACTGTTCATTTTACTTTCCATTTATTTTCCCAAGTTCTTATTGATCCAAGTAAAACCATTCTAACTTGTTTCTCTGTCTAAAATAAGGTTTGGATTTTGTAAGAGCATTTTGTAGCTGTTTTGTGGAGCTATAGCTTTGTCAAAAATATAACTGAATATTCATAACATTTTCTTAACTTGCAAGCAACATTTCAAATTATAAGAATGAGTAATGTATTCAGTGGTAATATTCAATGTTAACTTCTTAAACTTAAAGAAAGTGGAAATTTAAATTCATCGGTGTTTTATAGCGTTTCACCACAAAACATGTTTTCATACTAGAAAGCAGGACTTTAAATAGCCCAATGAAATAGATGTTCTTTTACCACCTCATACAATAAAATGTCAAGCTTAGGCATGACTTTCAAATATCTACTCCCCTTTTATTTGTTGTAAGCAAGTAGCAGGTTGTATTGATACTTTTGACAATTTTTTGTTATTTTTTTTTCACTTTTTAACAAAGATGTTTTGACATACAGTACAGTTGAACCTCAACTAATGGCCACCTCTCTACAGCAGCCATGTTTTTTTTCCTCCAACCTGTTATTCATTCACTCAAATCCTCTAACTATAAACGTTCCAATAACAAACACCTCCCTACAATAGCCAGAAATATTCCGTCCAAGAGTGGTGGTTTAGAGAGATTTGACTGTATTAGAGATGAATTTGAGCAAAGCATTTTCATACACTCTGTTAGTTTAGAAAGTGGCATTTGCAGTTATTGTTTTCATTAGTTGTAGAGAAATAAGTCATTCTCATTTTGCAAAGATTTATAATCAGAGAACTGATACAATTTAAACGCACAACTCAGTGCAGGGTCCACCCTACTAGAGCATTAGAAACAACAAGTTGTTATTACATGTATGCCCTAGCCAGATATGATGTATTTTGGTAGTAACTTTGGCTTCTACTGCCTTCAAAAGTTGCATAGTCAATTTTTGTGTTTTAGTGACATAATTTACACATAATTGCACTTTTTGCTTAATGTTGGAGCAATTTTATTTAATCTGTTTAATAGATTATGAAGTGGACCCCTCTTAATCTTTTGTCTATTTTGGTGTAGAAGTCACCACAGGAGGCCAAAGATCACAGCAGGACTTTTTGATGGGAAAAATTAAATATGTACGAGGATTCCTGTTGTGTACCTGGGCTCCCTGTGTAGTCACTGACTATTACACATTGGTTCACAGGTTAAGTAAAATCACTATACATGAGTACAGTTAAACTCTTTTACTTCTATGAGTTTCTTAAACCAAAATTCAAGAAAAATTCCAAATTCATTATGCGAAATGATGAAAAACAAACACTACCATGAGAAAGTACTGCTCAAGAAATTTCATTTGAAGGTCACACTTCAAGATTCTGTCTACAGACTCAAAAGTGAGAACAGCTTTATACAGCACAATAAACAGCACCACAGGAAAGTACTGCTTAAGAACTTGAATTGTCATACTTTAGGTTTCCATCCACAGATTTGAACATTAGAACCACATTTGTATGATCTAACGTTGGACTCTGGAAGTAAAAGAGATAACAAGAGGTTTGCTCGGACTATCAGGCATAATTATAATGCCCTCCTGGATTTTTAAGGAAAGAAAGTGATATTTAGCCTGGGTCCCATATGAAATGGTGATCAATAATATTCGCATTAGTACTATTTATAACATATCGTCCTGGTCAGTGTACTGGCTGGGAAGCTATTGTAACCAATGTTTTGGATAATATTGAAATATACTCGCAAATATACTTAAGTTTTAGCCATTTTGTTGTCTGGTTTGTTTTAGGGTAGTGGTCATAACAAGTACTCAAAAAAAGACCCCCCCCCCCCCTTCCTGGGATAATATTGGTACAATATATCAAAATTGCCACCCAGGGGTATGTGCAGGAGATCGAATATACTACCACCGCCCCCCCCCCTACCCCCCCCCCCCCCAACTCGCCAAAAAAGCAATACAACAGTATTACACGGTCATGTAGCAGCTCTCGTAAGGTCTCACACCATTGGTTCGGAGAACAATAGAACAAACAACCCAACAATGAGCTCTAGACCTAAAAACAATAGAAGCTGTGTTTTACAAGGCCAATGAAAATAGAGGTTTCGGAGAGTTGCTACACTACTGGTATTACAAGAGCAACTGCAAAGTATTCAGTTCAATAAACAGTACAACAATAGACCATTTTACAGTTTCTACTTAGTAACCTGGTCTTTGTGTGGAAATGAGGTTGGAATTTACCTTGTTTGATAGAAACCTTTGTTCTTATGCTAACAAACATGATTTACATATGAAAAGCAGGAAGGTTTGTATCAAAACAAAGTCAACTCCAGCCTCACTTTCATGCAAAGGCCAGGGTACTAAGCACACAACTGTAAAATGGTCTATTAAACACCCTTTAGTCCTACAGAGGTTCAGGACAAAAACACCTAAAAAAACTACCAAATCTGCTGCTCACCTTCACTTGATCATATTAAAAGCAAAGTAAATAGAGAACTGCTACATTGAATTACTTTTAATCCCCACTTTTTGGGGCACAGATCTAGAGCCCTAAAAGCCCTGCTCACGCTGTCTTCAGACAAAGATCCGAAAACCTACTCTGAGAGCAGAGCCTTATTGACCGCCATTTGGGACTTCGAGTTTATCTTCGGACTGTGTGTGCTGAAAGTAATCCTGAGCAACACTAATAGTCTGTACCGATATCTTCAGGGGAAGACGGGCGAAGTCATCGGATCTCCGCTCGTAGAAATGCCGACATGACCCTACGCCAGTGTCGGAGTGAAGAAAGTTTCGACAGCGTATGGCAGATAGCATCAGCAATGGGTCTGAAAATGAGGAAGTAGCTGACCAATTCTCAGTTTGAATTATGAGAAGCCAGGGCACCCAGACAAACGCAATCGCGCCGCCTTCAAGCCCTTGTAGGTGAACACGCGCAAAGACAAACGCAGCTGACACCGGAATCGTACCACCGTATTAACACTTACTATGCGTCCATCAACAAGGTGCTGTCCGAGCTTGAGCTCGGGTTTAGCGGAAATGACCAGGAAATACTCGGTGCTTTGGGAAATATCTGTCCCCGTGAAACACCTGATAAAGAAAGCTTCTCCCGCGTTGCTAAATTTTACAAAATCGACGGTGAGATTCTGGAAGCCGAGCAGAAAATGTACGCGAGTTTTCGTCGTGTGCGCTGATTGGGCCACATGACTGTTTTATAAATGCTGGAGACAATGCACGAGAATGATCTATTTTATATGTTTCCAGAGTTTTCTAATGTGGTACATATCCTTGCAGTGATACCTGCTACATCGTGTTCTGCACAACGATCATTCAGTGCTTTGCGCAGATTGAAAACTTACCTCCGCAGCACCATGGGGCAACAACGTGTCAGTAACATCGCACTTATTAACATTGAAGGGGCATATGCCAACTCTGTAGTCAACAATGGCATTGATGTCTTCGGCCGATGTCTTCGGCCGTCGAAATGGCAGAGACAGCTATTTCTTTTAAAGTGTTTTCTGAGCTCATGTTATAGATTCATATGTAAGAATATTTTCACTTCATATGTAGGCCTATGTTAGTGCATAAGTTAGTGTATGACCCTCGTTTGTTTTCGACTGTTTCGTAAAAATTTGAGCACCTTGCGAGAATTTTTTGGGCAAATGGTTCACCGCCCCTCCCCCCCCCCCCCCCCCCCCCTTGGCAAACACATGATCATTTGTCTTCACATATAGGTGCATAGGTGATATATATGTCAGCCTTGTCTCCTACATCTTCTCATACTAAAAATTGTCAAGGAACCTACATCAATGTTCAAAAAGAGTAGGGGACAAAGACCCTGGTGTGTGATCTGGCCTTGGGTTGTGCCTAAAGAATACCGTTTAGAGGGACGTCGGACACCTTATTAAGACTTATATAACGTAATGTCGATTTTTTAAGTGAAAAAAAGAAAATCTAAAATCCCCCACTCAGGATTGAACCTGTGATCTCCGCTAGACTTAGGCTTAGATAGCCCACCGTACCACTGTACCACTGTACCACCTAGCTTCTCGGGTCGTTCAGGCCTAAATTTAACTATATAAACTGCTACCCAGGGGTCTACCCATAACATCAACTGAAAGCTAACCAGTTACTCCGTTATATAAGTTTCAATAAGGTGTCCGACGTCCTTCTGAACGGTATTCTTTAGGCTTAACCCTGGCCTTGCCAGTTCTTTCATTTCAGGTGGGTAACAGCAAGATCAAAATGGACTGATTATATGACTTGACTTAATTCCTATCACGACAATGACAGCTTGTGTCCCCCAAATTCTTATTTTAATATTTCTTTACTTTTTCCTACTAATACTACAGACCTTTCCAAAAAATTAGTTTCAATTTAAGAAAAGCCATCAGGTGACAACAAGCGCACAGAAAATGCGCTTTCATTCAAACACAGCTGCTCAGATGTTGTTTTAATTTATCGCAGTTATTTTAAGTTACTAGATTTAACACAATATTATTTTCCACATGGCTCGTTTTCCTTTGTTCTTTCGGGTGATTATATTAAATAAACCCCGGCAATTATCAATTCAGTGTCTGAAAAGCTAGGGGCGGCTTTGATTATGCCTGATTGTGCGCTGATATTCCCCGAGGGGTATATTTCCGACAAATTCAGAGTGAACTTGTGAGAACGTTGCCGTACGAATGTTCTTCACACGTACGTACGTCCAAAACAAAATCCAGTAAAGAAAAGTGTTTGTTTTCGGTCGGTGTGTCAAAAAACGAAAAAAATCATGTCTATTATACTATATTACAATGTGAAAACCCCAATGGATACTTTCGGAATCTTTATTCTATTATTCAGCTCTTTACACGTATGTGTAAAACACTCTTTGACAAATCCAGCAAATAAAAGTGTTTGTTTTCGGTCAAAAACGAAAGAAAAACATGTTTATCAATTGTTTGACATTACTTTGTCAACCTTGCGCATGCGGAAAATAAGCCGGTTATTTTTAGGCACCTCGTGGATATGCAATATATTCACCGAGAGCGTATCACATATCCCATCGTTGCCTAAAAATAACCCTTACTTGTCATAAAAAATGTATGATCATATCTTACACTAACCAGTATACAAGCTGTAATGCAATACAAGTTTATTTACATTGTATGTATACATTTGCACAAGTGCATTAATGGCCTGGCTTCATGTACGTCTGTTGTATACAATTTAGGGCTTAGAACAAGGGGAACCGAACTAGGGACTTGCTAAGACTACCCCTTGCGAGAACAAAAATATTCAGGGATCTTTTTTATACAGTGGGGCGAAAACCTGGAACAAGCTTCCTACATTAAGTCTGTAAGATCCATTACCAACCCCTCTCAATTTAAAACTACCCTATGATTTTCTTTTCTGCTGTAATGTGGTGTGTAATGGCTATGTAAACTTTTTTTGATCAACAAATGTTAATGTAATAATACGGGTCTTTAAATATTTGTTTAAATAAACAAATAAAATCATCATTATGCATATCTGGCGTCATTTACGCGTGCATTCCGAAGCAAGAGGATTTCCTTTGAGGATTCAGTTTGCTATTTTGCAAGTAAATACATGTAAGTGGTTATTTTCTCCTAAATGAGCAATTGGTGACAAATCTTTTTTATTCCGTGTGTTTGAAGAAAACACTACTTTCCATTATATATCCGAATTATTTTAAGAATTTTTCTTTTATTAGTAGATTTTGAAATATGCTCATGGAATCACTTTTCAATTTACAATCTAGTTTTTAGCATTTCACTGGACCATGCAATTTAAATTGCCCTATTATTTAATTAGTTTCTCTTTTTTGGTAACTTTAAGGCATTACAAGATGACATTGTTCTGCTAACATAACAATACAAATATTTGATTGCTAATAACTTTCTGGAAATATTGGTTGCCTCTCGCTCACGGCCGGGGTTTTCAATATTGCCATCACCAGCTAACAAATTAGTTATATACTACTGTCAGCCTTTATAACGTGAAAACGGGCATGGTGACCCCCTCATTTTATTATATTTTTTGATGTACTAGATGAACGAAATAACTGTGCAAAGTTTAAAAAAGTTTTCATTCTAACTTCCTTTTCGATGGATTCACCTTCAAAATCACTTTCCAAGTTCATGCCAAAGGAGCAGGGACCGCGGAGCAAGGTGAAAAGTGGGAGGGCTGACAATTGAAAATAATTTTTTCATATTGAAAATTTTAATTATTTTTCTTTTTAGCGCAAAAAGTGGGGGCGGGGGGGCAAAAAAATGGTGGGGCCGCGGCCCTACCAGCCCCTCCCCCTCCGCGGTCCCTGAGGAGTGGTCAGTCTGAAGCCCTGCCATTTCCCTGCCTAGACTTCTGCAAAAGAACAAGTCAGCAACTGGGCCCTCTGAACAGTAAAATGTCCATTCTTTTATCCAGATTCTGTTGATTTTATTTACTATTAAAAAAGGCCTCAAGAAAAGGAGGTTTTAAAAAAGAAAAAGTGACATATGTACAGAGAGATTTGTTATTTATGGGTGTACTGCATTTTAATTGTTTCTGTTACTTTAGGCTAAGTGTTGTTACTTTGAAGGATATGAGACTGTAAGAAACAAAACTTGTAACTAAGATTCTTCAGAGTGATGGACCATCCCACCAGCTAGATTGCAAACAATGAAAGGTCGCTTCCACTGGCATATTATGATACAAACCTAACTAACATGCCTGTTCTATATACATTCTTGTCACCAGAACCTTTTTTCTTTAGGTCACATGGTCAGCAAAGCAAAGGACTCTGGGTGCAACCAATACCAGATATTGTAAAATTTTGGACATCAGTAGCACATTAGCAGTATTTACAGTCCCCAGGCCATTCTCGTCCTTAGAGAACAAAAGACAGAGTGTACCTGAAGTAGAATACAGTGCGTACTAGTTTGTAATTTTAATTCGTGGTGCACATTCATTTTAATCAGCCAATGAAAAAATTGCATATTTACTTGAGACCAGAGCCCCTCACTGTGAGAAAAAAACCGAGGGGCTCTGGGGATGAGAATAGTTCTTGCACTTCCTAGCTGTTGCAAACAAGGTCACTTCAATATAGCTGGAATGATACAAATCAACTGGTCAGGAATGCTTTGTCCCTGTTGTTACAGTATGTTACAGTTAGTTGTTGCAAACCGCTCGTAGATCGCTTCCACAGGGGCAGGAATGAAAAACGTCAGGTTATAAATGTTAGCTCTAGCATTTGCAAGTCAAAATGGCCTCCAAAAGCCTTGTTTTTCCTGTGAGTTTGGCACCTGTTCTTTAAATTAAAAAATAAGGTTGTTGTTGAAGAAACAAGAATTTTGTTGCTGTCTTTGAAAAGAAATTAATAAAAAAGTACTTTCCAAAAATAGAGGGTGTACAAAATTTAAACAAAATCATTTTTGCAGTTTAAAAACGACTCATTCGCAAAGCATGCAAAATACCCAGAATAAACAGAGGTTCTGGCTTGCCTTTATCAATAGTCACTGCTTAAATTGTTTTAACCCACCAAAGTTTAGAGAAGAAACTAAAATTTAAAATCAATGTGCCTTCTTTAGTTCAAACAAATCGATCAAACATTGATTAAACGCTTCACAGTCAAATACATGCACAGTTGTTTTTCCTCCGTCTTCCATAGGTGGAATGATCAGCTGATTTTCTGTTCCTGTTATCTTGGGTAACCTTGCTGCTGCTGTTGTTGCATCTGTTGCAGCTGCTGTAGCTGTTGTATCTGTTGTTGAAGTCGTATTGTTTCTTGTTGTTGACGCATTGCAGCCTGACCCCCTGACAGGTCGATTGTAAAGCAAATACAGTTGATAGAATCACACTCAGGGACCGCACAGTTACAAGCACAGTTGCAATCACCCAACTTAAAAATTAAAAAAAAATAAATAAACTTGTTAAACTGATAACTCAAATGAGAAAGATGTAATGTTCATTAAAAAATTCATTAATAATTCATAAGGAAAATACAAAAGAAATGAATGTTTAATGAAGGTTTGTAAACCCCAATACAGATCAACTGAGTTGATGAATTATTAAACAGTAGCATTAACTTTTGATATAGATCTCTGCTGAGCTAATTAGTATGCATTAACTTTTGATACAGATCTCTGCTGAGCTAATTAGTATGCATTAACTTTTCATACAGATCTCTACTCATTGTTTCATTTCATAAGTCAGATAAAATATTCGCGTCCGATCTGTATGGGATTTACAATGGCTCGCCTTCGGCTCGCCATTGTAAACACCCATACAGATCTCCCGCTCATATTTTATCTATCACTTACAGGGCCTTACATTTACCATCTTTCTATTTATTGATAAACTCAAAGTTTATAAATAACTGGAAGGACCAAATATATGGCATACCGTGCATTCTGGTCCATTGCAGTCCTGACACATAGCTCCCCCAGGCTCAGCATTCATACAACAACAGAATGTGTCATCACACCACTAAATAAGCAAAAAAAAAAAACGAAAGAAAAGAGTTAATTTTTGGGGCACCATATACATGTAACAAGAACATGGCCTCTGCAAACAGTTAGCTAAAAGTGAAGGAAATTAAAGGCTCCTAAGTGCCAACCAGTGAATAAGAAATTCTAACACGTAATGCAATGTTTTCACAATGAGATGGTTCGATATTGTTTTTAAAATTAAACGTAAGGGTTTTTGATGAATGCAAAAAAAGTAAATCAATTTCATAATGTCCAGTCCGAAAAAACAAGGGGGGAGGGGGGGGGGGGGGGTCTAGAGCGTTAATTGAACTCGGACCTCCAGACTGTGAATCCCGGCGCTACACCACTAGACCATCGAGATTTTATTATTTTAAGGTAGATAGGCATCAAAACATGTGTCTCAATTGGAAAATCCTTTTGGATCGATTTTAATGTGCATTAAAGACTCCAAATGCAAAACGTCTTTAAGCTTGTTGTTTATATTTGTTTACAACAAATTAGTTATTGTTATCGCTGGATTCACATTATTCTTGTTACGAAACGCATTCGTAAGAAAGCATTATGTCACTAAGTTTACAGCTGATGGAAGAAGCGAGTGAGTGAATTAGCCAGTTACCGATAACCCGTTCATTACGCTTGTGTGTATTCACAGATTAAAAATGATGATACAGTACCATATTTACTTGCAAGTGCACCTGTGGTGCTTGTTAAATTTTTCAACTTTCCAATGTGGTGCTTATTTGAGGGTGGTGCTTATTAAGAAGTCATTAAAACATAATATTTTTTAAAAAACAACTTCACTTTTTTTCTGAAAGAAAGAAAGAAAGAAAACTGAAAATTGTTCAGGAACAAGAATAACGTTTCGTCATTTTGGTTTAAAGTGCCTATGAAGTAAAAAATAACTGAAGCTTATTTGAAAGACCTTTTGAAGACAAGAAGAATAGTGCTTTCTGTTTTGAAATGTTGCCTCTCATTATGGAGATATTCAAGTTTTTGTGTAAAAAGTGATGACATCATAAAATGCTTCTAAAGGAAGACAAATTTACAAAATACAGAATATCTTTAGAACTATTAGAGCGGTGCTCTTCAAACTTGGCACCAGTAATGTACATCAGGCAAGGCATAAAATGACACCCATTGTTGCTGTTGTTAAGTGAAACAAAGAAACAGCAAACTGATCCTTAATACGGCAGAAAAACAGAAGCAGATGCAAATAGCATGGTGCCATCATCAGTTGTGCAAAAATGCCAAAAATGTGGACGCTTCAGTATTTCTCATAAACAAACCACTTTTTTAGCTACATTTTTGCAGTTTTGCTCAGTTGGAAATGTCCTCCAACGATAAAATTTCGACTACCATGTTGACTACTAAGGTCTGCACAACTGTTGACGTCACAAGTCCTAATTTGCATATTTTGGCCGCGCACTAGTTGTCCCATATTTTTGGCTCAAATAGGCCCACTTTGAGGTAAGAAAAGAACAGATTGTGCGCTGGACCATAACTTAACTTGGAAAATTATGAATCAGTGGAACATTGACAAAAATTTCATTTCAATAGGCACTTTAAAGTACACCTATTTGAATTTTTGGATATGTTGCTTTGTGAATCTATTCAAATCTATTTGAGGTTGATTAATTTCGCTTGACATATTTATTTTCCTATAGATAATTACATGGAGATTTTCCAAGCGATGCAAGCTCTGATTCACACAGGTGAGAATTGTTTTCATGTTAAGCTTATTTTGATGATGTTATTTTACACTTCACTGTTTGTTCTCGTCCTCACAAGGACAGTAAGAATCACAATTTGATGGTGTTGTTTCTTTAAGTGTGGAGGTGTATAAGAAAATTAAGGATCATTACAAATCAACCAAGTAAATATAAATTTCAATTTAAAATTGAATGTTCACTTGTTATTTTATTGATTGCTGTAGCTGGAAAGCAATTGAGTGATCATGTATGTGTCAAAACTTGTTACCATGTTTTTCTACCAGTCTAAAATTATTTTCAAGGCTTTTATAACTATATAAAGCTTATAACAGATCACATATACTGAATAATTATATATCTTTTCTTGGTAGAATCCATCGTATTGAAAGTGGCATAAACATAGCATGAAATATATATTTTAAAATTAATTTATCACACAGACTATTTTCAGTTAAGTTGTCCCGTTTTCAGTATTACATTCCTGTGTAATTTTTCTCGTAGACATATTGGTGTGATCTTGCAGAGGTCCATATTTTGTATATGTCCCAAAAGCTATGCATGGAGGCTTTCCTGAGTTTGTATTTAATACCACCTTCTTGAACCATTTCACTCCCTGAGTCAATTACGAGGACATGTAGTGTTGCTCTAACTTTTGAGTCTACCAACAAAATCCTATGGTGTGACCAATCAAATAAAACCTCTTTGGCAGTAATTTTACATGATACCATTTATTTGTTTTTCAGTATTTTAGGAAATGAAAATTAGGGTTTGTCCTTGAATATATAATTTGACTCTTGGAAGTTATTAAGGGTTTCCTTGTGTAGCCAGCTATGGTAAGCTTAATGACAGCCCATGCCAAAGTGTAACATGTATATACCTGTTTTGTGGGACAAACAGAATCCAAACAAGACTTTTTGTTTGGTGCAGAACAATCGCACATTTCGGCCATCGGTAGAAAACAGCTGCACAGGCAACACCTGTCTGCATCATCTTCACCTCCGCAACATGATCCACAACACATTTCTGACACCCAGGCTGGACAAATGCTTATTCCTTGAGACTGTCAATACACAATAATAATTAATTTTCAAAGGCAGTCATTGTTAAGAATCTACTTTAAACTTATAGAAACTGACTTTGCACAGAACTTGTGGAAAAAGATTTCTGGACTAATAATTAGTCACACCATTTCAGAGAAAACATAGGAGGCTTCTTTGAGTTGCAAGAATAATATAATTTTAATTTTGTGTGTGGTCAACATGATCCAAAACACATTTCTGACATCCAGGCTGAACATAAATTATGCTTATTCCTTGAGACTGTCAATAAAATAAGATTTCAGTACATTTGAGCAAAAAGAGCAGTTTTAAGTGCTGAACAGTAACTTGTGTATGCTTTGGTTTTAGTCATAGAGCAGTTTTCAATTGAGTGTCGAAAGTAATTGGTACAAAATTGCTTTGGTTTTGCATTGCCACGCTTTGTGATTGGCTAAAAAATCTCGCGCCACTTTCTCAACCAATCAGAAGTAAAACCAAAACCAATCGTTACTTGGTCGCATGCGTTTTCCCGTGCTTGGCGCAGCCGACATGTAATTGCTTCGAGCTCTGATTGGTTCATTGGATTGTTTGCGACTGCTGTGATTGGTCAGAATAATTACTTTGGTTTTGGTTTTACAACACTCAATTGAAAACTGCTCTTCCTAAAAGCTAACTTATATTAGTATTTAAGTATATATTTTAATTTTACTTATTTATATTGTTAGTTTATTGTGGAATAACTGGAAACTAGCTTTGTAGCTAAGCGTATTTCCACGTTAGATAAATTATGTATGTATGTATGTATGTATGTATGTATGTATGTATGTATGTATGTATGTATGTATGTATGTATGTATTTATGTATGTATGTAAAGCGTTTTTCACTTATGTGTCATAAAACCAAAATTGAAGTAATTACTCTGGCCAATCAAAACAGAGGCAGACAATCCAATGAACCAATCAGAGCTCAAAGCAAATACATGGTGCCTGCACCATGCAAGCACATGGCGTCCGCACCATGCAAGCGCAGAAAAACATGTGGGAGTAACTGCAGTCACCATTGGTTTGGGATTTTCAGTGGAGCAAGCTTGGTTAACCAATCACAGTGCATAGTAATGCAATACAGAAGCAATTATTGTGAAATTACTTTCAACACTCAATTGAAAACAGTTCTAGATACTGTGCTTTATGATTGGTTCAAATATTTGTTCTACTTTGAACTCTTAACCACTCAAAAGTAAAACTAAAACCAAATAAATTTGATTTGCGAACACATATTTCCCCATGTCTAGCACCAGCTCCTTTATCAACATCGTCATAATCAATATCAACATCGTCATCATCACCATTATCATCATCATGTACATTCCCCAAAAGTAATGATAGCACAAATTCTGGCTCTAAACACAAAGTTTTAACTTGGTATTTTGTGCTAGGTCTTATTGGGCTACTCTTCACATTAAAATTAACATTTTCCTACTAGTGTTTCCATTTTAGCAATAAGGAACTCACATTCCCGATGTTAGTCTGTCATTCTAATGAACCACTTCTTTGTCACTGTGGCTTGCCTACAACATGCTTAATCACTTTAGGGCATGCAAGCCCGTGCAAGTTTGGAATTATCCTTTTGTTCCGTTTGGTTATGTGTCAGTCCTAAAACAAATTTGTTTAATTGTGTTGTGCCAACAATGGGACATGCAAGAGACAATGCGGCAAGTGACAAGCTTTCTCAAATTAGGGCACACGACAGATTGAAAAAACAAATGTCCAATTAGCCAAACATCAAATGATGTCTCTTGGGAGGGATAAACAAGTCAGCTAATACATATATATGTAGTGTAGTAACCATGTGAGAGCCTACAAAACTTTAAAATCTCCCAGCTACATGTATGTAAGTTTGGTGCTAGAGATTAACAAATGAGAAGACAAGACTGATTGGTCAAAGTTAGCAAACGCATCTCCCAAACCAAAGAGGCTTCACTTAGAAGATGATTCCGATGGTCTTTAATTCACTGTCCATTACAAACCTGCAATCATGATGGATTTACCACACAAAGAGGCTGCAGAAAACACATAAAGAACAAACACCACTGGTACTTTTAGTTCGATGAAAAGCCAAACAGCACTCAGATTAAAGAAGATTGTCAAGACAACAAAAATAAAACCAATGATCACACGACAATAGAGAAAATCAGACAGTTGCATCTTTTGACACATGTCAAGCGACATTACTGGCGATTTTTTATCTTGGCTCAGTGGGAGTGGTGGGGATTGTAAAAGTGATTGCCAAGCACAACAAATTGTGAGCAAGTGTTTGAAGCTTCTCAAATTCTGTTGTGAAGATGAAGCGGAGCTCACATTTGACATTGTTAACTTTAGTTTATGTTCTCGTAATCTATTTAAATTTGTTGATATGATGCAGGACAATATTACAAGCTTGGGCATGCAGGGTGTTTCAGATTTGGGTGCCATTGCAGTACTAGGAGACTATGCTATATCCTGTATAAAGAGATCTAATGAGTTCATGATAGTGTTTCTTGATAGTATAAATAGGTATAATAATAGGTTTACAAAAAATGGACAACATCAACCTTTAAGCACTGCCTGATGATAAGAAGAATGACGACAAGTACAAGGTAGGCTCCAACACCAATCATCACAATAGCAGCTGTTGGCAAACCCTCATCAGCAGTGCTATTAGAGGGATCAGGAGTAGGCTGTGAGGCAGAACAGATTGAAAATAATATGTACTTACGGATAAAGTGAGAGAGCCGGATGGGAAAATATTTGGCCCTTGGTCATGGCGAACGGACCAAGTAGAGAGCCAAATATTTTCCCAGCCTGTCAGACCTAACTTAGTCAATAAGTATTTTATCATATGACCAATTTGGTGACAATTGAAAAGAAATGGCTCATAGGGCCATGCGGGTCACATGTTTTTAAATGTGGCTAAATGCAATTTGGGCAAAATTAAAATCGAGTCTATGCAGTCTGCGGTTTGCTTCGTGACAGTACATGTCCTGCGTGGAATCCTATGGATTCTTGCCCCACCCTCCCTGCCATTGTCAGCCTTGGTGGACTTGGGTAAGTATGAGGTTAGGTAAGTAGTTTTTCCACTGATTTATCAGTGTGACAGTGCCCTGATGGGGCTGCATTTAGGGGTGGTCCACCTCTCAGGGTTGCCATGGATACCTCCCTGCTTGCCTTGAAATCGCATAAGGCCCCCACCAGCATTCTAGGCACCAGCTCCCTAGCTCATCTATTGACAATGAGTTTAAAAGTGTCCAAATAATCCATTCTGAAGTAATTGTGGGTATGGTGGTACTTCCTCCTGTGTTATAGACTGAGATACAGTGGAACCCTGATATAAAAAAGTGACTGGGAAAATGAGTTTGTTATAATGGGCATTCATTATACTGGGGTTCTTTTCCATACAATTTACTGTACCTGCACCAAAGAGTATTGTTCGTTATAGCAATGTCATTATAAAGGGGTTTGTTTTATCAGGGTTCCACTATATGTGCTGCCATAAAGGTGTTTTTATGAACTGTTTTGATCTGAAATAGGGCATCCCCAACCCTGTGATGATCACCAATATACAGTGCCTTGTTATTGTCCAAGGATCAGGTCCAGATGCAGAATGGTACGGTGGGGGCAGGGGGTAAGGTATGTGAGAATTATTCAGGGCAATTATTCAGGGCCCAGTTGTTCAAAACGTGGATGACGCTGTCCATTGGATAAATTACTATTCGTTGGATAGCGCAATGGGTTTTGTTAACGTTTATCCACTGGATAGTGATTTATCCGGTGGATAGCGTTATCCACTCTTTGAACAACTGGACCCAGGTGAGTAATTGAGAGATGATGTTTATTCGATTAAATTAGGTTGTTCCAATCCACAGAAAACATTTTTTTCTTAGTTTTGAAATCCATGGGGAAAAGGTTAGGTTGAAGAAATACTCTACACAGAAGTGATCATAAATCTCATTGACAATCAAAACAATGACTTTGTAGTAATCTTGACAACGTTAGTTTGGATCACTCAGTGGTCTAATACCACACCAAAATAATTCTTTCACATAAAAAAAATTCCCTGGTCTACTAAGTTAATGTCTCATGTAGTAGTGTAAACGAAAAATAATTTTCCTGGCCTTTTTTTGAAATTTATTAGGCTGCAAACAATCCCAAGTTTTTAAACTCTGAACGATCGAATAAAAGATACTTACGCGAACTGTGGGAGCCATGACAGACCTCTCAAATGCTCTTCTTTCTTTTTAAGCCTTGATTATAGAAAGTAACCCTCTTGGCAATATAAAAGGATCATTCTCTTGAAATGAACTGCACGTTGCTAGCTATTTCAAAATGCTTTCCTCAGTACAAAATGTTCTCAAAACAATCCACCATAACTCCGTAGTTTCACAACCGCATGTTGCTCCGAACCGCTAACGGGATTTTTTCCACACAAAATATAATAATATTCAGCACTTTCAACTGTACAAGTTATAACGTTCACTAGCCAAGGACAACTTATTATATTAGGTAAAATAAGCCCAAAACACAATTTTCCGCAAACGATCGCGACTTTCACGCTAAACAAATATTCTCAATACGCGCTTTCGGTCCCAGTTCTCCGTCATCCTCTTTCGTAGCCTCGTTCCCACGGGAGATAAGGCCAACGCGGGAAGACCGGGAAGACCATTTTATTTCTTTGACCCCCAGCTTCTGTACCCCCTTACAGGACCGCAGAGGACTCTGAGGGTTTTCATATGCGGTCATATGCCGTACGCGTAACGTGCCAACAACTGCCTTTTAGTACGGTCGAACCATTTCAATACAGACACCAAAAGACAGAGCTGAGTGCCCATATCACACGGGCAATAAAGATGTCCAGATCAGTGTCTATTACTAAACAGAGAGATTTTTATTTTTTGCCGGCAATTACTTGGCGATTTCTGGCTTGATGTATTCAAACCTCGAGTCAAAAACTATACCCTACTGGGCGGCGCAAACATGGCAGTTCCACCCTCACCACGGGGGAGGAGACGAGGGGGAGGGGGGGGAGAATATACCTTTGTCATTGTGTAATGGTAATAAAGCGCTTTCACAAAATAACACTTTCTTGTTTTAGCAAACTTTATTTCAGTGCTGTTTCCAAATAACTAAACACTGTACACGTACAATAAATATTGCTTGTAGAACTTACATTCTTAGTTTCAAACAATTGAATCAGTTGTAACTACCATTTTAAATGGGTTACAGTTTACTTTAAAAACAAAGTTAACATTGAAACCTGATTATCAGGAATGTAAATTGGAAATAAATAACAAATAAAGCTCAAAAACGTCAAACACCACTTAGTACAATGGAGTGTACATCTAAACTGTACTTTTCAAAATTTTCCATGTCAATAACGTAGAACAAATACTGAGTGCAAATTAAGGCTACCTTGTCATATCATGACCAATCGTTAAAATAAATTTCAGTTTATACCAAACCAGTGGGTAGTAATTTTGCGCACTCTAATTAGCTACTCAAACTCAGGATAGTTTTGCCATTCACCTCCACGCATTGTTCTGGATTTCACGTGCAAGATTTTTCCCTATTTGTGAGAAATAAAGTGTTTTTTCCTGGGCTGGCTATCCACTGGTTTAATACATACTAAAACAAATTATTATCAACCTCAGTATTAGTGAAGGGTTGTAGATATTTCCCTCGCCGCTTCGCGGCTCAGCAAATAATAAACAGATCGCTATATACAAATAAATAACCTAAGACCATTTGCCATATCAATAAAGGCTGGTTCTCATATAATCGTCCCGGTCGCCCCAGTCGTAAGAGTCGTTTCAAAACTTTTTTGCAAACGACTCGGACGATCGGGGCGACTCAAGCGATTTGGGTTCTCATATGATCGTCCCGAATGTCAATAGTGCGGTGGTAAACTGGGTTCGACAAAGTGTTTTGGGCGCGACACTGGGAAATAATTAGAGTGCATTCTGGGGTGGGGTGGAGGCACGGTGGTCTAGTGGATAGTGCTTCGGACTTTCAACCTGAAGATCGGTGATTGGAGCCTGGTCTCTGCCGTCGTGTTGTTTCCTCAGACAAGAAACTTTACTCCACACTGTCTCTCTCCACCCAAGTGTATAAATGGGTACATTGCCAGTGTGTTGGTTCCTTAGACAAGAAACTTTACTCCACGCTGTCTCTCTCCACCCAGGTGTATAAATGGGTACTGGCTACAAAATGCTGGGGTAACCCTGTGATGGACTAGCATCCCATCCAGGGGGGAGTAGCAATACTCCTAGTTGCTTCATGCTACAGTAACCGGGTTAAGCGACTTTACTTACTATTTACTTTTATTCTGGGGAAGATTTGGGTCGCTTTGATCGATCGCCCGGTCGCCTGAGAGTAGTTATCATATGATCGTCCCCGATTTTTCACGATCGTCCAAGTCGTCCGGATGAAACACAGTTCTATCCAAGCGACCGCGATCATCCCAGTCGTCCGGGTCGCTTGCGATCGTCGCTGGTCGTCGCAGAAGTGATCGTCCTGGTCGTGTGTGCACTTTTTGAAACGACTCAGACGACCGGGACGATTACATGAGAACCTGCCTTAAATATTGCTTGTGACACCAACCATTATAATAAATTATGAATACATAGATTAACAAAAGCTAAGCTTAACTTATCAATAAAAACTGTTTGTAACACAAATTGTGATAATATAGATAGATGTTAATCAGGGCTCAATCTAAACCAGTTCCAGCTGAATGGACAGCCCTGTCTAAATATTGATTATAAATAAATAAAATTTTTATATAAATAAATATTGTTACAATGTACATACGTTATTCGATAAATTAGCTACATGTACAATTTTCAAAGACCGTTTCAAATAAATGACTCGATTTTCTCCTTTCTTTCCCTACCCCGGCATTTTTCATCTCGCGAATGTACATTTTTTGAGTATCTTTAATTTCACCGAGATTTAAGATTTTCATTAGAAACGGAAGCACAACCACAGGCACGAAGACTAGGTCACACAATACAACTTAAGGCAACATTGAAATGGCCCTTATCGTAGATGAGTACGCCACGCCAACATATCAGCGGTTTCTCGCTTTCTTGACCCTATAGTCTCGTTTTGATGTTTACGAGAACCTCTGAACATCAAAACGAGACTATAGGATCAAGAAAGCGAGAAACCGCTGATATGTTGGCGTGGCGTACTCATCTACGATAAGGGCCAATCGTTTCTCCACCCCCGCCAAAAGGTGAAGTATTACGGGCAAAAAAATCGTGCAACTTGTGGTACAACAATGTTGCGTTGCGAGTATTACCACCTACAAATTTTCATGTTGCAGAAGGTAGACGTCGCCTCTACTTTTTGCAACAGGAAAATTTGTTGCAGGCGTAGGTGGCAATAAGTGCAACAAACAATCCCAACTCGCAACGCAACATTGCTGCGCTACAACTTGCACGATGTTGCCCGTATTACAGTTGTACTTTGCCTGAATGTAATGCAACATCGCGCACAACAAATTCCAAAGTAGAATTGGATTTTATTTCTGCAACATTGCGCGCAGCAATGTGTCCACCACCTACGAGATTGTTCAACATCCACACTAAAATACGCCTTGTTTCCGTACTGTAAACAGTGGCTTCAGCCATGTTGTTGCGACAAATCGTGATGTTTCACAAATATTACATCGTGGGGCTACCGCGATCGCAAAGCTAAAGTTGCGTGCGATGTCGCTTCCATTGAAAATAAACACGACACAAACATATCGGCGCTAACACAAGCGTTTTCGTTTGTGTTCATGTTTACCCTCGCGTCGAGTCCGTTTTTACGTTGACATAAGTTGTTTTAAGCTAGCGCTTACGTCAGCCAATCGGGCTTTAAAACTATACCCCTATATTTACTTTAAGTGTGGAAAACGTCCAAACTGGTTTGGCTTAATGGTACAGTAAAGCCTGGTTTTCACTAGCGACACTAAGCATAACAGCGATTATTTCTAGTGAAAAAGGGCCCGACATAAACACAAGCTGAAGCAGAAGCGCAAGCAAAAGCATAAGGATCAATCTTGACGCAAATTCTTATCTTTCCGCTGATGCTTCAGTTTATGCTTATGTCGCTGGTGAAAACCAGACTCATCGATTTACATTATGAATTACAAATGTTGCAAAACTTAGTTGAAATCTTTGGCTGTGAAAAATTGCGTATTTTAGTTATTTAGAAACACAAAACAATAAACACAAAACAATAAACTACCTGATACATTTACATCAGTGATCAAATTCATGAGTTATTTTTTATTAACTGACAACGCGTCACGTCGTATCACCCAGCCACCTAGTTTTCTGTGACGGTGGTAATTTCTACATTATAGAAAATCTTTTTATTTCTGGTCCAACTGTATGAATTATCAAAACGCAGAATATCTAGAAAGACAAAACATTGTTTAGAAGGTTTGGTATTTAGCTGCTTTCAGGTATGTTGGATGAACAAGTCAAAGCGAAAACGTGATACTGGTGTCAAAAGCGGGAAAACTTGAGTACGCCAAAACACTATTCTACACGTTCAGGAAAAGGCTTGGAATGGCGTTGTACCAGAAACCCATAAGTGGGTTGAAACGTGTAACCCGCATTCACAGCTTCCGAATATTCATTTTTTGCTTAGTACCATATTTGGAAACCCCTCGATCCCTGGAGATTGGAGGCAAGTTGTTCAAGCGAATTGATTGGTTAATATTTTTATCTTGGTTTTCCAAATATGGCTGTAGCAACTTCTTAACAAATTAAATAATCAGAGGCTTGTTTTGAAGCGTATAAGAGACAGTTGCACGTTTCAACCTACTTATGGGTTTCTGGATGTACTTAAGTGCCTTTAAAGGAAACTATGTGAGGTCTAATTCAGTTTGTTATTTTCGGTTCTTTTAGCCCAAAATTTATTAGCTGCTTTCTCCTTTCCGAAAATCCCAGCTGATCTCATTTCGTTTCCAAAACGATACTTTTTATCCCACAGAAAACAAAAGACGTTAAATTTTCAGATGTTACGAAACTGTGACGAGACGTTTTACAAAAGAAAACTGTAGTTTTTAGTCTAATTAAGAGTTTGTATACGGCCTTCCCAACAGATTACGAGTTTATATACGGCCTTCCCAACAGATTACGAGTTTATATACGGCCTTCCCAACAGATTACGAGTTTGTATACGACCTTCCCAACAGATTACGAGTTTGTATACGACCTTCCCAACAGATTACGAGTTTGTATACGACCTTCCCAACAGATTACGAGTTTATATACGGCCTTCCCAACAGATTTTCTACCGAAACGATTCGGGATCCACGATTCGTTGGGTGCACCTGACGATTGGTTTGAACAACTATTGTTTTTCTAATTAAACTTTTTAAAGGGACACTGTCCCGCTAAAATAGCAAAATTTAGTGAGCTTCCATTTCCACGTTATATCGCCAAATACCACCAAATATACAACTTAGTTGGATAAAAAGATTCTATAGAGCAAAACAAAAGCAGTAGTTTGGAGATAAAGTGCAGGATTGCAAGGATTGAAGTGGATTACAGTTCACGAGAAACACGTTATTTCAGCCGGGGCAATGTCCCTTTAACGCACGTGCAAAAGTCCTTTATCTGCGCGAGACAAAGGAAACAGGAAACGTCCACTCTAAAGCAGAGATGTGATTTACTTACAGATGCCTGGTTTCTCACAAAGAATCGATCCTTCTTCAGGAATCATATGACAGTTCCGTCTTTCCGTAGGAATCTGCAAAACAGATAAAAAAATTATTATAGGACAATTGATCGAAACACGAATAAACATCAACAATTTAGGAATTAAATACCGCTTTCTGGATCCCGTTGCCGAAAACAATTCGAAAAGAACCAACCCAAGGCATTTTAAAACTGAGAACACAACGCCAGAAGCTTCGCTTAAGGTGGCTCTGCGAGTTTAACAAAAGCAGCTACACTAACAGTGAAATTCTTGTTATTTTGGTTTTCGTAATCAGTTCTAGACTCAAATGAATGATTGTGCTAAATCGGAATGTATAGTTCACGTTATAAATTTAGTAACCTCGACCGTGCTGATCATGCGATCAACGCAGGTGGGCATATTTAAGAACGTTGTCAATAGGAATTAAGTTTTTGTGACAACTTCTCTTGTTTAACCAAAGGTCAAAGGCTCCGCCTCTGCCTCTGCCTCAATGTGGGAAACATGGAAAATTAGAAGCCTTTCTTGGCCATTGTTTTGGAATCTCATGATTGGATAAAATCTTGTAACACAAAAGAAATATCGCTTTAAAATAAAGTTTCAGTGCATTTTATTTCAAAAACGTGTTGTCCATAGGTTGATGCATTCTCAGTAAGAAAATCTAAACAATCGTATGTGGGGAAAGCGAAATGCCGCAGAACAATAGAGGATTGCCTAGTTCTTACACGCATTGTTACTTAATACACACCATTTCTTGCAAATCTCTTGTGTTTTTCCTCTCTTTTTCGGAGAAGAAAACACCAAATCCAATGTCGTGGTCTAGAGACCGATACTGCCAGCTGCAAGAGAGCATAAATGCACTTCAATCTTGAACCAAGTGTAATTTTATATAAATTTTGAGTAAGAAAAACGTTGCTACTGTTTTAAGAAACAAAGAAGGACTTTTATCAAGTCTGAGTCCCTCCTCTATTTATCATTTCTCAAGATCGTCGAGCCCGCTAGCGAAATAAGAATTGAAACTGAAAAAAGGCCTTTTTTCTTTGAGTTTTGTATCATAATATTAGACTGAGAGATAAAACATCACGTTTGTTTTTCCCGCGAACGGCAAAAATCCGACTATTGCCGTCTGCCGTTTGGCGCCGGTTTTTACGTGAAAGTGAGAAGCTTGGCGTTTGTCATGAACATGTGAATAATTTTGAATTTTTGTGGTGGATATATTTAACAATTCGAGGAAAAGTAAAGATAATCAACTGCAAGCTGCCGTTTTCCTTCTGCCGTAGAACGCGGTGCTTAATCTCTTTATTCTTTTCCTCCGGCGCAAACGCCAAAAGTGGTCATGTGACCTGAACGTTCGCGTGCTTGTCATTCGCAGTGACCAGTCCCTTTTGTACGCGAGGAGGACTGTTTGCACGTACGACGGTAGAAGGCAGTTGGCAAGCTCTGACGTTTGACAAATGGCAGGAAACCATGAAAAGAAATCCTGCAGTGCGAGCATTCAAGACAAATGAAAGTTACTCAGCAGTACTTTCCTGTGGTGCTGTTTATTATGCTGTACAAAGTGGTTTCTTACTTTTGAGGTCTGTGGGTGAAATCCTAAAGTGTGACCATTCAAATGAAAGCTATTGATAAGTACTTTCCTGTGTTGCTGTTTGTTATGCTGTACAAAGTGGATCTTACTTTTGAGTCTGTGGGTGAAATCCTGCAGTGTTTTGTTTTTCAGAATTTCACAAAATCAAATTAGGTGATTTTCTGAAATGCAATTAGGAGTGCAGCTTGCAGCATTTTGCAGCTTACCTCAGAATACTCCCAGGAGCCTTCACTTCATAGTTGAGTTTCAGTGCAGTTCCTCGTTTGACACAGCCCACTTGATAACTCTCTTCCTTCAAACTGTCCATTTTTCCATTTTCTTTACGATAATAACAAGTTGGTACATCGCCCCCATAACAGATCTTGAAATGAGATGAATAGTACGTTATTACGTAATTGTTCTTGTTATTCATAATTACGTAGTCTCCCACGCAGCCGTTATTTGTCTCGTCACGCAACGCTCCTCCACACGACCCTAGCTTGCGTAGCCCCGTAGCTGGCGGTTTTTTTGCGCACGATGCTGAATTCGCGAGCGGTGAAGCCGCGATAATTCGCGCGCAAAAAAGCGCCAGCTATGCAGGCCACACGACCCCAACGGCTGCTCAAACCTGGACCACATTCCTTGCCCATTGTGTTTGCGATAAATTCAGGGAACCAATCATGTATCAGCAAAATGAAAATGACGTAAGTTTTCGCGCGAAAAAAACGCCGGTGGTTTCTGGTTTACATGTGCCAGACATCCTAGTTCAGTACTGAATTTTCCTTGGTGTCATGGCAGATGAAACTCCAAAAAAAAGTCGTGGAAGATAGCTCTAGGTGCTTTACGTGTCCATCGCTTTCAGTGTACAAAAGTAACCACTTGCATCCATAAAAATTACAAAACGGCTACCCCGGCAGCTACCATGCTGAAGATTCAAATATTAAAAACCGGATGCAATGACGCCATACGTCTGACAATGGAAGTACTGCCTAGCTCTGAGAAACAAGTCAAATTAAACGCAGAATAAACTCTGAGGAACTACAAACAATTGCAAGATGTCACTTTTCCAATATAGACCGTGACTATCGCATAAGACTTGGATCTTAAACTCTTTCAGCCGTGATGAAGAAACAGCATGACTATCTCGCAAGTTATGCTAACCGCAGACTTGCGCTCACATTAAATCACGGACTGAGACTAAGCAGCGAACAATTCCTACTTAAGCGGCTACTACTGATCTTGCAACTCTTTCAAAATGAGCAAAAGAAACTCCATTGTTATGCCAAGAGCTAGCTCTTGGAAAGCGCAAATTCCGGCGTAAATTCCTCCCGTCAGTATCACAGCGAGAGATTTTTTCCTAAGATCAAAGAAATGACAACATTTGGAACAACAGGCCTGTTATATCTTTATTTTGATCTAAAAGGAAAAATCTCTCAGGCACGTACTTGGGGTAGGCTTATTCTAAAGCTGAGTTAAAATGCTTTCAGCGACGAGCAGGATTTGTGCTAGGCCTGTCACTTTTTATAACAACTTCGCGAAAACATCCAACTGAGTCAACGATAAAAGGCATGCTATGATTGGACGAGTCACAAAAGAGAATTTGGCGCGAGCAAGTTCCGAAAATAGCACTGCAACTGTGATTGGCTTAAATCGGGCAAGGAATGTGGTCCAGGTTAGGAGCGTTGCGTGACGAGACAAATAACGGCTGCTGGCCCCCCTCTCCCCAGCCTCCCCTCGGTTTTTTTCTCCTGCGCCCGATTTATCTTTCGCGCCCCACTAACTGAACGCCTGGAAGAGGCTACGGCTGCGTGGGAGACTAATAATTACGTAGAGTTTAAATTTATTTCATTTATTTGTTATTTATCTTCGAAGATGTTAGCTTTATTTGCTTCTGTAAATTCGAAGTAAAATAACATTCATTCATTGATTCACATGATTCACATATCCACTCAAATGGGAAATTTAGAATTGGAAAGGAATTTTAAAATGGCTAGAACTCCAGCTAATCTACCTTGGAGTTACACTTTGGATTTCCATCAGGATCTCTGCATTTGCCTCCGTAGTATTCCGGTAAGTTTTCTTCATCAATATATTCCAGTAGCTCTGTTTTCCAGTCTCCTGCATAAAGAATTAAATAATAGCCAAGATATAACATGCATTCCTATTGGATGATAGGTATGCTCAGAAGCTTATGACGTTATGAGCTTCTGGTATGCTTTAGATCATGATATCTCTGAATAGAACGTTTCATTTTGTTTTTAAAGGAATTATGTCATGGGAATTTTGATGCATTTGGGTCAAACGTGCACGAAATTAAGGCGGGGGTAAACATGAATTTGAATGAAATTTGAAGAGGTTTAAAGAAAGGATAGAAGAAAGAAAATGATTTTTGGAACACCAACAGACAGTTTATACCCACGCAAGAGTACCCATGGTTGCTAGTGGACTAACTTGATGTCCGCCTGTTAATTATTAACTACAAATTCTATTTTTTAAACTTCACTAAATCTTCAATATTTCTTATTTCTCTTAATTTTACCAATCCTTTGAGAAAAAAACTATTTCCTCCCAAACATACCCAAAAATCACCCAAAAATTTACAAAGCATCCCATAACATAGATTCATGAGATGCGCAGAGAGTTTTTGGATTGCTTGAAACGTGAACGAGATATTTCCATTAAAGCCATATCAAGTGGCGGAAAAGTGGCGTTCATGTGGACCCCCGCCTTTAGACTAAGCACCTTTATCAAACACGAAATGCATATAGAACACCAAGAGCAAAATATGGAGTGTATTATCGAGTGTATTATCGAGTGTATTATCGAGTGTATTATCGAGTGTATTATCGAGTGTATTATCGTCTATTATCGAGTGTATTATCGACTGTATTATCGAGTGTATCATCGAGTGTATTATCGCGTATTATCGTCTATTATCGAGTGTATTATCGTGTATTATCGAGTGTATTATC
Source organism: Cladopsammia gracilis (assembly GCA_022457155.1). Classification (NCBI taxonomy): domain Eukaryota; kingdom Metazoa; phylum Cnidaria; class Anthozoa; order Scleractinia; family Dendrophylliidae; genus Cladopsammia; species Cladopsammia gracilis. The sequence continues at coordinate 330,125 of JAJGOT010000673.1, read as the reverse complement.
AAGTATTATCGACTGTATCATCGTCTATTACCGAGTGTATTATCGAGTGTATTATCGAGTGTATTATCGAGCGAATTATCGAGTGTATTATCGAGTGTATTATCGAGTGTATTATCGTCTATTATCGAAGGGAAAACAAACCATAATCAGAGTTTTATTCAGATGGTTTTCCAAGACACAAGGCGATAAAACTTGAAAAAGTTCGCCCGATGTGGAAATTTTCCATCCTGGCCATCTACAGCCCAAGACACTTATTAGATCTTATTATTCTTAGAGCAATAGAAGAAACAGACTGCTGGACCATTATTTTTGGATTTCTACTGCTTAAAGTAACACTAAACGATGGTGACATATAGCCCCTTTAAGCACACAAGACAAACAAACCTGCAAACAAACAACCAAAAAAAAGTGGGAAATCGATCTCCGCAGTTTTGAAGAAACCTACCCAGTTTAATTACCCTGGGTGCCAGAGGTTTTTATTTTTTAGTGAAAACGGCGAGTTTGAGCAGCGAAGCCGCGACAACGAGGCGCAACGCGCCGAGAAAAAATAATATATATAGATAGGCTTAGCCTAACAGCGGAGCTCTCTGAACAGAAACGATGTTGATAAGCTTAACTTAGGTGAAAGGTCGGAAGCACAAAAAAAATTAGAATTACGATTGACGAACAGGCTATTTTTCAATTTTAGCAATTCTCAAAAACAGTAAGCTTATTACGCGACCGTCTGCACATTACATTTAGACTGCACAAATTCCACAAAAGCACACTGCTTGAGAAATGTGAAACCTCTCTTGAGTAGCAAACCGCAAAAAAAAGCAGGGAAAAATGATTTTGCAAACCGTTTTCTCCGCCGAACACAACAAAAGTTTTTTTTTTCTTTTAAAATGTTTTATCAATAACAAATCCCTAAAGTTTACAATATTATCCTGAGAGGCTAGTCATTTCCGGTTACAAGGCATCCTGAGTTAAAGCTAGTCATTTCCGGTTACAATAATACATGTCAGTTCCGGTTTACAGTCACTTGAAAGTCTAGTCCATAAGGGATTATTTATAAAATTCATTTCCGGTCGTTTGGTCCACTTGAAAGTCCTTTCTGGTTTGCACACGATTACTTTAGTCATTTCTGGTAATGAATGATGAGTTGGCAGTACCTAAATTATTAGTCACAAGCTTTGACTGTTGTATTCCACAAATATTCGGATGACACCACAAAGCAGAAAATTTCTGTTCGCGGTGGGGGGGGGGGGGGGTACTCCCATATATGAGCTATATAGGTATGTGCCACTGTGAAGGGTATGGTTTTCAGGCAGTTTAGTCTGGGATAGGGTATAGTAATCAGAGATTTTTGGTCTAGAATAGGGTATCATTTTCCGCAAAACTGATCAGTTGCATGAAGAATTTAGACTAGAGACATTAGACGTGGTTTACTGGCAAATGGCATTTAATAATCGGTAAGGTGTGCTGTACGACATTTTTACTGACCCCTGGTATCTTAGACTGTGATAGTGAATGAGTTTCTGCAAAATTGCGAGTCTTGAAAAGGTCTAGGACAGCGTAGGATTTTTCGGTGTTTAGTCTAGAATAAGGTTGCAAAATGCAGCTAAAATGGTATAGTATAGTATAGGTTAAGGGTCTCGGAGTCCCAGCTGCACACCCCCGCCCAAAAATGTGCAAAGTACCCCCCCCCCCCCCGGTCAATTTGCAACTGTGTTGTGATGTCATTCCTTATGTCCCTTACAGTGGCCCGAGAGTTCTCGGTGCCATTGTGAAAAGTTGCTTTGTTTCGAAAAACCCATATACCATAAAGTACGGTCTTAATGAAAAAGTGTGCTCGCATGTCATTCTCGTCGTCAGTAGAAGTCCATGGATTAGGTAAAAGAAAATAGTCTTAACATTGACTAAAAACCTAGTATTGAGTAGTGCCGATAGGGTGGGAGTGAAAACACCCCACACCCTTCCACAGGTTCAAATTTTAATCTAGCTTGGAAAGGCGTGGTAACCAGTTATCTGGTTCCACATTTGCAGTACCATTGCTAAACCAGACACCCAAGATTCGCATTCTTGACACCCACGTCAGGCCATAAGGAGTGTCCGGACGTGAGCACCAAGCTCCTAACTTCATGGCTTCTGTACTCTTTGCCACATTTAATTTAGTCCCTGTACCTGTCTGGTATTTGTGAAGTAAGGTAAACAATTTGTCTAGAGAAAAAATATCGTTTATAAAACATGTGGAGTCATCCGCATTCATTGGTGAATTTTAAAACGCTTTCCTCAGGCTTCTGGAAGGAGAAAACCTTCAATAGTATCATCCTTTCTTATACTGGTAGCCAAAACGTCTGCGCATAAAACGTACAAAAGTGGAGACCGGGGATCTCCCTGCCTCACCCCCCACTCGGGTGGAATTTCTTTAGTCAAAAAACCATTAACTATAATTTTCATATTTGCTTGACAGTATAATGTAGAAATCGACGCTGGAAATTAGGGCAAAATCCAAAACGACTTAAAACATTGGTAAAAAGTTTACCAATGTTTTTCTACCCTGTCAAAGGCTTTCTCTTGATCAATATTCAGCAAGATACTTGGTAATATTTATATAATCTAGAGTGTCACACAAGAGAAATAAATTCTCAAAAATCGTCCTACCTGGGACGGAACAAGTTTGATCTTCTTGAAATAATCGAGGGTAACACTTTTGAAAGTCTGTTAGAGCTTTTGAACAAATTTTGTAATCAACATTGAGTAGCGAAATGGCCGGGCCACCAATTTTTGAGGTTTTTCTTATCATCTTTCTTGTAAAGTAATCTAGTCACGCTTCCTTCCATTGAATCACTGAGAGAATTATTTTCCAAACTAAATTTATAATTTCGAACAGAATAGGGCCTAAAAGATCCCAGAATTTAGCGTAAAATTCTTGAGGTAATCCGTCTGAACCGGGGGTTTTCCCTGAAGAAAGTCCACGCATTGCGTGGGTATTATTTCAGCCAAAGATAAAAATCCTTCGCAGGATAAAATTTCGCTCTCACTTAATCTGTTTTCAAGTTTGTTCAAAAATTCGGTTTTGAATGTTAAATTAACAGGTTCTTGCAAGTACAAATTACGGTAAAAATCGAAATGAGCTGGAGAAAAGGAACAAGCTTAACTAAGGTGAAACTTAACTAAGGTGAAAGGATTAAGATTGACGACCGGGCTATTTTTCAATTTTAGCAATTCTCGACATTCTCAACACAGTACAAAGTTCACAAAAACAACTTTTCTCTGTCTAGAATAACTAGTACGACTACTTTCCGAATAAAATACAGTTTTTGTTTGTCAAAAATTGCCCGAGAAACTGATTTGGAAATCAAAATTGCAAAAATACACAAACATATTTGCATAAGGCGACGCGAGTGAAGCCTGACAGAAAATCTAAGTCTTGTTTTGTTTACATAAAATCGCTTTTCAATCTATGTAATGAATGAACAAACACATAAAAATGGACAACACAATCTTCTTTCGAAAAATGTTATTCAAATCTCCATTAGTTTATGTTTAAAAACACGTGTACCATTAATAGCACATCAAGGCAGAGCTGTTCTCGATGAAATTCAAGATAACAAACACGACTTACTGCGGATTCAGGTTGAGCGTTTAGGCCTGGTTCACACGTGCTACGCAAATGCAAATGCAAATGCAAGCGCAAACGCAAGCGAACAAGTGCTTTTCACCTTGCGTTTGCGCTTGCATTTGCGTTGAGCCCGGTTCACACGTGTGAAACTTAAGCCTGGTTCACACGTGCGACGCAAATGCAAACGCAAGTGCAAGCGCAAACGCAAGGAATGAAAAAAAATTCATTACCTTGCATTTGCATTTGCACTTGCGTTTGCGTTGCACACGTGTGAACCGGGCTCAACGCAAATGCAAGCGCAAACGCAAGGTGAAAAGCACTTGTTCGCTTGCGTTTGTGCTTGCATTTGCATTTGCATTTGCGTCGCACGTCTGAACCAGGCCTTAACGGTCTGAGTTGTCGCGTTCGTTGTCACGGTTGATTGATTGCGTTGCGAGGCAAAATGACAGCCGTTGCTAGGCGGGAATGACGACGTTCTGTCTGGGAAAAAGCATGTTGTCGCTCGTCTAGCGATTTCTTTTCTAGAAGAGTTATTCGCGTCTTGGATCTTACCAGTATCATGGCGATTGAAATCAAGATATAATACTCCTACTATTCTATAAAAAGAATAACCCTAGTACTTTTTGTTGAGGAAGACCTGATGAGCCTAGAATACAGCGCGTTTGTAGAAAGAAAGAACGTCTTCATTCCCGCCTAGCAACGGCTGTCATTTTGCCTCGCAACGCAATCAACCAACCGTTACAACGAACGCGACAACTCAGACCGTTAAACGCTCAACCTGAATCTGCAGTAATTTGAGCACGTTTCATAAACATGTCTCCAAAATTTAAGAGAACACAAAGGAAAAGTCAATCAAAAATTGATATCAACATCAATTCCCATCGAAAAATGTGATTTATTTTACCTTTAAGTCACTGGACCGCTTGGAAATTCGTTAAAACTCCGCTTCTTCGGTTCTGAAATCTGAAATCCGTAATAAAAACAAGACATCTTCCCGCATTGCTTCTGCATTGATAAAAACGTATGAGGGTTCCTCGAAGCAAGATTTTATCCCTGAAAGTTCTTCTTTTTCCACTGAAGCGGCTTCTGAGTATCCCTTAATTAATTAATTATCCCTGTCTTGAGTAGCAAACCACGAAAAAATGCAGGGAAATAACGACTTTACTGCTCCGCTAAACACTGCGAAAGATCCAACTTTTAAAGTGTTTACCGAGCTGACGGCTGTGTAGCCAACATATAACCTAAAAAATTGCACAATATAGAACAGTAAACTAATGATATTAAGCTTTTAAACTAAGGCGAAAAGGTCGGAAGCACAATAATTAAACTCAAAAGAGTTTAGTTGTAAACAAATGCTTCGACGAGCTACTAGCTTCAATTTAAAACGAAATCAGGTTTAAAAATAAACACTTAGCTCTATATTCCTCCAAAAACGCTTGATTTGCAGAGTTACGCAGCCTCAAATGCGGTCTTGACCACTGTTTGAAAAATGTGAAACCTGTCTTGAGTAGCAAACCGCGAAAAAATGCAGGGAAATACTTTAAAACGGTTTTCTCCGCTAAACACAGCTCCAACTGACGTGTTTACCGATCTCACGTCACATTGGCCATGTAGCCTCGCGAAAAACACAGCCTCGCTTTGGTTTCAAAATTGCCCAACACGGGCGCGTTCGGGCGCCACACACACGCGCCCGCGAAACATTCCGCTAGCCATGACCATGAAAATCTATGAGTATGGAGCTGCGCAGCCGGGCCTTCGGCCCGGCGAGAGCTCCGCTAAAAACCTCTGGGCACTCGAGTACACAACCTCATTTCCATGCGATTTGTGGATCGGATATCTCACCAAACCGGTTTTAAACCCTGGGGACCAACGCGTGCCTGTTTGTTTACATTAAATCTAACAGCTAACATGTTTAAAACGCGGTCGAGACAGAAATATTAAATCAAATGACATTTTTTCACTGTAGAGTGTCGAGAAAAAGGAGATAGAAGATTTTATTGTCCTTGCAAACAAACATTAATCTCAGACAAAGAAGTAAACTTTCTGGATACAACTGTTTTCAAAGGCGAGAGATTTAACAAACAAAGAATCCTTGATATCCGCACGCAATTAATCCAGTACACCTATTTCTCTTCCTGTCACCTTACCAGTGGTCAGCGAAATCGTTCAGCGAGAATACCTGCAACTGCAAAGCACGCTTCCGTGCTAGAGATAAAAATTAAATAGAGATAAAAATTTTCCTCGTTCAAACAAAACTCGAAAGGTCACACTCCACGATAACACGAATTAATAAGTCGTGTCTGGCCTGTCAACACCTCTTTTCAAGACATCCTTGCGTTGAATAAATTTCAACAGCGCTTCTTTCTAAACTGGCTTTAGTTCTCTGATATTTTGAAAATTTGGATACTAAAGAGTAATCCACAGCGTTTCTTAAAGATCGCAAAAAGCCGCGATCTCTATCTACGTCCGCCATTGTTGTTTGTGTGGCTTCACTTTGGGAAACCGGTTTTTCACGCGCCCGTTGCGAATTGTTTTGGTCCAGCCAATCGAAGTTGCTGTTGCATCGTTAACTCCCGGTAGAGTCTGGAAACAAGTAGGAATAACCAATCAGCGACCTAGTTCAGATTCTGAACTAGATCCTCGCATGGAAATGAGGTCGTATATTCGAGTGACCAGAGGTCCGTCTCGCGAGCTTCTTCTAACCGTTTATGCGGTTTATTTCACTCATGATATTCAGAGAACGGACCTCTGGATCCAGGGTGCAGTTTAATATACGGAAAGTGCAGAGAAAAATCAAAAAAAAAAAAAAAACGAAACAAACAAACAAAACGTCCTCCATACCTCCCAGTATTTTCACTTTGTTTCTTGTCACTTCGTTTAGAAATGGTTTCACCAAAGCATACGCTATAGGAAATATCTTAGGAGCTGTAATAAACAATATAAAGCAGAAAGACAAGTTATTTTTGAATACTTTTGGTGGACGCCACTTTAAGAAGCCATTAATATAACTTTCGGAACTTAATAGTACGTTGTTTGCAATGTACTTCAGTTTCCTTATTTTTCTTGGTGTTTCCTATCAGGTGAAACTATTCCATAATGGCTATTAATGTCACCGTTCCTATGTTGCTATTTGGACTTATTTAGACGTAACCAAACCCAAACAAACATGTTGAGACGCAACAAGAACAACAACTCTTCGAGTAGTGAAGTCGTGCTTCAAGAAGCTTTAAGGGTCTTGTAAGTGCCCCTAAGTTACGAGAATTAATTCAATATATTATTATGATTTGTTTTACACGTACAGTCGCTTTTCCGGTCACACTAGGTGATCCGTCACGAACGTTACTACACTGTACATCATTTGAAACCTTTAATCAGTCTTTCGCAATCACTCGTGCACTTTAACCTTTATATTACTTCCTTTATATTACTTCCTTTTATCTGTTGCTCGAAAAGAAAGGAAAAATCGTTATCGAATGGAACTCTCGCCAAACCCGGCAATAATGTAAGTTCCTTTTACTTGATATGTTTCGTTTCGTCATTTTCTTTTTTTTTATGTTGTAAATAAATCCAATCATCCATGAGCTTGAAGTTGCTATATCAACTGATATGACGTCAACAACACTTCGCTGTCTTCGCCTCAGGCTATAAACCACTTGATAAAGTGAACTTTTTTACTTTTTGGAGCCCATTTTATAAGACGTGCGCTTGGCTCATAGCCAAGGGCACGACTAATAAAACAACAACGTGGCGTAATTGGAGGGGGGGAACACAGTCCTGTGGCAGGTAATTCGCGACTTCGGGTTATGTGCAGAAGAAAGTAAGCCTCACTTATATCCCTGCAACTTGGGGATAGGACAAGTGTATTGGCAGAGCCTTCCTTATCTCCACAGCACCGCACGAACAAGATGAAGGCAAAGGTAAAACCATGACAACATACAAGGAATGCCAACAGCTTGGGGGAAGTCGCTGCGCAGACTTAGCCAAACCACAAGGAGTGACCCCTAGTTTAATAAAGTTAACAAAACAACCCATCTCCCAAGGGAGGGAGGGTGGGAAACAATTTACAAGCTGGTACTACCTCGTGCAGTGCTGCCACGATAATGACCTGGGATTGTGTACTACTACTTTTATATCGAGACAGTGTCTTTGAGTGCGACCAATGACTACATTTTTATTATAGAGTAAAAATACACAACGTGGCTAACGACGAGCCATGAATAGAGCTTTTAAAAACGACGACCAATCGAGGTAAAGCTAAAATATATTTGTAGACTATGTAGCCACATATCTGATCGATTTCTAGCCATGAATACCATTTATTCCAAGCTTATGAATAGAACGCATTCGTAATGAATGGAAGCTTTGGTTATTGTTTACTCACTGGGCAATTTTTGCGTGACCAACTAACCCTAGGGATCCCTAGGGCTAGGGAGTCACGCTCCAGTGACTGCATTTTACCCCGGGACTTTACCGCTCGGTAAAAGCTTTAAACTTAGAAATATTGTTACAAAAACAATGTTGCGAAAGCGTTCTTTCCGTGTTTAGCCGCAAGAGAAACATCGCAATCAAATCTTAATTTCCTGATGGACGTTATTCTTCCCGAAACGATAGCCTAATAGTAATGTTGCAGACGCAAAAGTTTCTCAGTTGAGGTGCGCGAGAAACATATGTTTCGTTTGCAAATCTTGCGGCTTCTCGGCTTATCAGAGATGAGAAGATCAAAGATTCAGACCTAGCCATGCGTTCCATTGCAAGTTCCAGTTGAAAGGGTGAAACTGTTTGCCTTCGATGTTGGCTTCATGAATCTGGATGAAGCCTTAAAGAAGACTGAGTGTGATGTACAGCCCTTGTTTCTAAGTTTAGCCACAATGTGTCCTGGTGTGTCATTGGAATAGTTCAGTGCACATTGAATCAGATTACAGGTGCAATGAGACATAGCAAGGAATCATGCCACCTTTATCCCACGACAGATGAGGAAAGAAGGAACCTCACCTTTTATCACAAGGATGTTTTTCATCACTTCAGGGAAGTTATCTTCATAAAACGATGCGACCTGTTAATAAAAATCGCCATACAGTGTAAAGATCTATAGCCCCTCCTACGGTATGCTCCTTATTCAAATATCCTCATGTCGGTGCATTACATTCTTGTGGCTGTCGTAAACCTTAAACCATAAGTATCTCAACCACAAGTAATTTCACGTTTGCATTGGTTTTGCACTGCTTACTATGATAGAGCACTTTTCAATTGAGTATCGAAAGTAATTTCGTAATTGCTTTGGTTTTGCATTGCTACGCTTTGTGATTGGCTAAAAAATCTCGCGCCATTTTCTCAACCAATCAGAAGTAAAACCAAAACCAATCGTGATTTGCTCGCACGCGTTTTCCCGCGCTTGGCGGCGGCTACATGTATTTGCTTCGAGCTCTGATTGGTTCATCGGATTGTCTGCGAATCCTGTGATTGGTCAGAGTAATTACTTTGGTTTTGGTTTTACGACACTCAATTAAAAACTGCTCTATAGTATGTGATTGGCTGTAAACTGACACTCGCACCACATTCTTAGCCAATCAGAGGTAAACAACAAAATCAGCTATGACGCATGCTTGGTGCTGGCTATCAGTTTCCTGATTGGTTTAATGGATTGTCTGCATCTGTTGTGATTGGTCAGTGTGATTACTTTGCTTTTGGCTATAGAGCAGTTTTCAATTGAGTGTCAAAAGTAATTACACAATTGCTTTGGTTTTGCATTGCTACGCTTTGTGATTGGCTAAAAAATCTCGCGCCACTTTCTCGACCAATCAGAAATAAAACCAAAACCAATCGTGACTTGCTCGCACGCGTTTTCCCGCGCTTGGCGCCGCCGACATGTATTTGCTTCGAGCTGTGATTGGTTCATTGGATTGTTTACGACTGCTGTGATTGGTCAGAATAATTACTTTGGTTTTGGTTTTACGACACTCAATTAAAAACTGCTCTACGACACTCAAATGAAAACTGCTTTAAATGATACTGAAAGCTGACATATCAGATTTCTATCATCTACATACACAGAAATCAGTTCCGAAAAAGTGTAAAATGGACAGCTGCAATATTTCACTTACACTGTTAAACAGCATCACACCTGAAATCAAAACAATTTCAAGGAAAATAAGATATATAGTTTTTCCATCAAAGAACTTAAACTTACAGGTTTATAAATACAGATTTTTTTCATACGTTTACTGTTCCAATAAGTATTGTACTTTTTTCTCGTTTATTGACAACATTCTTTTTTTATGTTTACAAACCTGGTTTCCAAAGATGCTTCAGTCCCAGGCCTTCCATGTCCATCAACATAACAATCTGCTCATTTCTTGTACCACGCTAGGATTTAGGAAAACGGAAAATTAAATTGACTCTTTCCCAAATTCTAAGACTTCTCTGCCATTGTGAAGTCCAATTTTGTTTTTAAAACTCAGATTTTTTTTTCTGTTAGCTGGAAGTATACGGCATAACTCGATTCTCATTGTGGTCTGAGCTCCCTTGCTTTTGAGTCCATTAATGAAACGTCTGCATCCTTCCCTCGCTATAAGCTGCTATACAACTATACAACAGGCCCCGGTTGTTACAAAAGGTGGATAGCGCTATCCACCGGACAAATCCGTATCCAGCGGATAACACAATGGATTTTGCTAATACTTATCCACTGGATAGTGATTTATCCGGTGAATAACGCTATCCACCTTTTGAACAACCGGACCAGAACATAAAGTAAAGGCAAAGTCGCAAAACAGCCACAGGCAGCCCACCCGGCTGGAGCTTAACCCATTTTCCCATTGCAGGGTTACCCTCAGCATTTTGTCGCCTGTACCTATTTTATATACACCTCTGGGTGGAGCGAGACAATGTAGAGTAAAGTTTCTTGCCTAAGGAAACAACAGCGACCTTCAGATCTGAAGTTGAGTGTCATAACTATTGCACCACTGTGCCTCCTCTATACAATAGAACTCAGTAATTATTATTAATTTAAATACTATAACTACTTTCGTTTGATACCTCTGCTGACTTTTGCCTGGCTAGGAACATTCCATATTCCCCTAAATAAGCTTTGAATGTTATAACTTCTTCTTTGCTTACAGAAGATAGTAACCCTGTAAATAAACAACATAATTTTGTCTGGTAATATTGCCGACTCCAGACAGTGGGCACGCCACATTAAGCAGTCAAAATTAATGCAAAACATTGATGGCACTTCTGATCAACCTCATTCCCTGGGGTCTTTCATCTGCCCACCCCAGATGGAGGTGAAGTAAAAAAAGCCTCTGGTTGTCAGGCTGCTCGTGTGTCGTGTCTCCTTTGGGGTGGAGATGAAACATCCTGGGTACAAGGTTGACTTCTGGTCTGCATGTCTTGAAAACTGTAAGTGTTTTCAATGAAGCTATGGACATGAAGTTTGTAAGAAAAAATAGAAAAGCTGTAGTTACAAACCAAATAACAAGCTGATAAAAGTAGTGGCTAACAGTTACTACTGAACAGAAACTTGCCATAAAATAAAGTTTTCAGGATGTCTTTTGAGTTTTGTGTTTAAAGTGCAATTTTGTCATCTCTCCCAAAGTGGACACCTCTTTTATAAGGCAGACACATCTCTAAGGTGGACATCAGTGGTTGGCTGGTTCTGGCCAAATTGCACTTGTTTCTCTGTACTATTTATTAACTCTCTATAAGGCAGACACCTCTCCAAGGCGGACACCTCTCTAAGGTGGACACCTCTCTAAAGTGGACACCTCTCTAAGGTGGACACCTCTCTAAGGTGGACACCTCTCTAAGATGGACACCTCTCTAAGATGGACACCTCTCTAAAGTGCCGGGACACCTCTCTAAGATCATGGACAGATAGAGCTGGTTTAAGGGTGTCCAGCTTATTCAATAGTTGTCTGTGGATTTCATTAGCAAAATTTTGGTAGGAACTAGTGCTGCACTCATATGCCATGTTTGACTGCTTTGAAAGTTGAGGCTGGTGCTTATTGTTTTTTGTTTTTCATGAAATGAAGAATTTCTACACCCACTGGATGGTGAGGGAGACAGGAGGTTCATTTCCCATACCATTTACTATTTGCCTTTTTCCCCCTTCCCCCACAACTTCATATCTCCAACTTATTTGGGCTTAAAATTTTATTTATATCATTCAATGAAAAATTGTCACACTTCCCTCCAACTTAGAAATCCCACTTCCTGTCTGCTTTTTCTAGCCTCTCACTTCCTGTCCCTTTCTACTTGGGTCCCCGGTCCTTGTCATCCCGCACCCTGCCCCCGGATGGGGTGCTAGGCCATCACATGTACAAACTTACTCCAAAGTATCATTTTTGTTTGCCAGTACTAATTTATCAACCTTGGTGGTGGAAGAAAAATGACAAAAAAAATGTTTTTGCCCATCAAAATGGGCAGTCAAATTAAAAATAAAATTATCATGATCCCATAATTATATTACAGTACACACCTCTAAAGTCAATTTGTCCAATTGGATCAACAAATACAGGAGCTCCCTCTTTGTCATAACCAAAATAACTTCCCGGATAATACTTTGATAACACCTGACGAATAAATAAATCAGCAGCCATATTTACCCTTTAGGCTCCAAGTGATCATAAACTGACTTGTCCTAACTGTATGTAATACATGATTATTAAAGGAGGCTCATACCCATTTCTCAAGTCCATGCCCTTTCAATTTTAATTGGCCATATTTTTCGTTGCAGCGCATAAAAAGACAAGCCACCTTGCATGCAAATACACAATACATTGAACTTTACAGGAGTGTAGGATTTGTTTACATTGGTGCTTCCATGGCAAGGGAATGGTGACCCTCTGAAATTCATAAGTCCCTGAGTTTCTCTAGACCAAGATAATTTTTTGTAAAACCTACCAAAATGAGAAAGGCTGTGATACTTTTGCAAAATAAATCGAATACAACAAAGAGAATCAGGCTGAGTGAAAAATTAATAACGACCAGGTGGGATTTTACTTTCTTGTTTTGGTAGTATTGTTTACCATTTTCCAACACAGCATAGACTATAAAAAGTTTGCGACGAAATGATGGCATTACACTACTTGAATAACCTAGATGAATTGAAGCGTTGCAAAAATCACTGAACTGTCAAAGAAGCAATGATGCGAGCCGTGATAATGCTGCATGAAAAAATGTAGAAACAAACACATGAAACACACACTGCTAAACGGGGATTTGAACAATAACTGGCCAGTGTGAAGTGAAACGCTAAAAGGTCGCGGGACGTTTATTTTTATTTGGCAGCCTGAAAACATTTTAATGACTTTAAAAAATATGCCAAACTGCTTGGCACTAATTAAATTTTCCATGAATCAATTTGGAAAAAATCTACCTCAGAATTTTTAAACCGTGACTAAAAAAGTGGAGACACTAGCTTTTGTACTTATGCGAGCAACAGAACCCCCTGAAAACTAATGGGAAAATAATTTATGTGATTGGAAAGCCCGATTGCTCTTAAATTTTCTTAAATTTTACTAGAAAAGGTCAATATCTAAATGTGAATGCAAAAAAAATCACTTCTAAAGGAGTTTTAAAGCATATTTTGGGAATTTAGAAAGACAGCTAATTATAGAAGAGCCATTTTTTTTTCATGGAAAAAATTGACCCTGTTGTATTTTCAAAAAGCTCTCATACATTTCTTTTAAACTTTGTCCAGTTGAAGCTCATGGTCTAATCAATTAATCCACTAGCGGGTTTTATAAAAATTCTCTTGGTCTAGAGAAACTCTGCAACTTGTGAATTTCGGAGGGCCACCATTCCATTGCCATGGAAGCACCAATGTAAACAAATCCTATACTCCCATAAAGTTCTATGTATTGTGTGTTAACAAAGTGGCTTGTCTTTTTATGCACTACAACAAATGATATGGCCCATTAAAATTGAAAGTGTGTGGACTTGAGAAATGGGCACGAGCCTCCTTAAACATGCATAAATTAACTGAGTTACGAGAGTAAGGAAATGATCACTGTCTCAAGCATGTGTATCCAGGGGCATACCCAGCCTTTTTGCAAGAGGGGTCCATCTTGTCCAAAATCAGTCACATGAGACAGTTCATTTACACGGGCATTCAAAATGCATGCTGTGCATGTGCTGTGGTTCAATTTTATCCTTGGTTCAAATTTTATTTTCCTTTGTTTAAAACTCATTACCATACATTACCATAGCCAAAAACAAAGAAAAATAAAATTTGAACCAAGGGTAAAATTGAACCACAACACACGTCACATTCAGGAACAAAAAAATTTGTGAAGTGAAGTGTCAACTATAGGGGTGGCGAATGGTAAATCCGAGTCTCGCCGAGACCGTTGTTTCAAAATCCGAGACCGCGACCGCAGCTACGTTATAAAATCCGAACCTGAGACCCAATGCGGTAAAAAACCGAGCCCGAGACTCAGTGCTAAAAATATCCAAATCATCTATCAAACAACAAACAAGGACGAAGAACGAGAATGCTTGACAAAAGTATGCGAGACTCCGAGACCTTGAGGAAAAAAATCTGAGACTCCGAGACAGAAAAAGCACCAGCCAAACGAGAACTGCCAAGATTTCGAGACCGAACCAAAATTTTCCTACCCACGATTTTGAAGGTACCATTCGCTACCCCTAACTATGTAACATGGCACCAACTCCCCATTTCTCCTTTTCCAATGGACCCTTGAACCCTCTGCTAGGCATGGCCCTGCTGCAATAAGCAGAGTTGAATCATAAAGATGATATGAGGCAGAAAATTAAAGGATAGTTTGTGTGTGGCAAAATTGAATTTGTGTTGAAATATAATGCAAATAAGACACTCCAAGAAATAAACTCACCTCAGGGATTTTGTATGTTTGAAGCAAAGTGTCGAGTCCCATGCATTTCCGCACATTCATGCTCTGTAAGAACAAAATTAAAAAAGTATAGGTGTGACAATACGAGAAAAGATTTTAACCAATTTATGCAGTTAAAATCCTCTCAAATGCAAGATATTTTCATTATACACTACCTCTCTGAGCATGAACTCTGCTTTTTCTATGTTGAAATCTCTTGCTACATGAGAGAAACAAATAAGAAAATAGGCAATCATATGATAAATAATATTGTGCGAAGATCACTGAAAATTCTGAGGGGTGGGAGGTCTCAAAAGCCTAAGTTTGTAAAGAAAAGAATATAATGAAGCTATTCAAACTGGAATTTCCAGAAGGAGAGTGGGTTCAATCCAACCTAAAATACTTTCATAGTAGGGATATAAATTACATGTATTTTCTGGAAAAACATATTGCATCAGAAAGAAAGACAACATGCAACCAAAATTCTGGCCAGAAATGTTGAGACACTTTGCAGTCATATTTGCATTCCCTGTTCACTCGACTGTGAGCGATCTCTTAATTTTCTTCAAAGGAAGTGGGCCAGGGAAGCAAGTGCGTGAGGCAAGGAATTACAAGTTATACTGAGTACCATGGTGGTAAGCAGCAAAGCCGCAAGCGAGATACTTGGATGCATTAGTCAGAGAAGAATGACAAAATGGGACTGCTAAACAAGCCATTATTATATTTAAGAACTGGGCATAACAGGAAAAGACTGACTGAGACTAAAGGAAGACAACTATTTACTATATTGCACTCATCAATATCATCACCAACACTGTCTATAAACCTGCCAAGTCTCACGTCTTTGGCGTAAGTCTCACACCTGCGAGTCCAAAGCTCTGATCTCACACACCACCAAATCATGCCTATATGGAGCTATGGAGCAATTTCTCATTCCTGACTTACAGATTTGATCTACATGTACAGCCTTACTGGTAACTGATCGCATGATCCAATTAAAAATATAGTTACATTCATGAAAATTTTGCACTTTTTTGTAGGTTTTTATCATTCTGAACATTACGATTACAACTGGATGTTATTAAATGGAGGTCTGAGGTCCATGGAAACTTCTGAATTCTTTGGAGCATCTTCAGACAACTTCAGACATCTTCAGAATAGATTGGGTGGTCTTTGGATTTGGTTGGGTCGCCTTTGGAAATCCTGGCACTCTGTCTACCACATCGTACTTCATACATACTTTGGGATCTGATGTATGTAGTTAAACCTTATTTCCACAATGGCTATCATCCAGACTTCATTGTAAGGAACAGTGCTTGACCTTAACTTTTTACCTTACTAGTCCTTGGGCTAGTGAGGTTTAAAATTTACTAGCCAACAGGCATCACCTGGTAGCCAAGCCTTAGGCTCGAGCTTTCAGTCACACGCTGCACTCTTTTATTTCAGTTGGGCTCCGTGCTCACTTCATTTTGATCAAATGACGGCCTGTCTGTGAGTTACTGGGCCCCACCAGTGTTCAGCCTTTACAGCAGTCTTTTGCTCGAGTCGGCCATGGAGTTATCCATCATAAAATGCGAGACAACTTTCTTTCTTTCTTTTTCTATCTCTTTGGCGATCAACTAAATTTTTTCTTTGTTTATCTTTTCAAAACCTCTTCTAACACGACTAGCCCGGTGGCTAGTGGTCCTGAAATTTTTCTAGCCCAAACCCAATTTTTACTAGCCCTGGGCTAGTGGACTACCGCTAAGGTCGAGCACTGAAGAAAGTATTTTATTGGCCCTTTGGGCTTATGTTTTTGCAAGATCGGGGGGGGGGGGGGGGGGGGCTCCCCTAGATCTAACACTAGTATTAACTCAAGGATTTTAGTAAAATGGTAAGGAATTTGGACAAGAAAACATGATTGTTGTTGGTTGGCTATTTTACTAAAAGCATGTCACAGTCAATTAACTCAATGACATATGCCATGGATAATGTTTTGTAACCTCCATATACCTAAAAAGCTTATTTAAATTTGTATATACTTATAATTCTTTAGAAATTGATGATGCCATCATTTTGGATGGGTTATTTTCCAAAGATGTTGGCCAGGAATAAATTTTGCTAGCTGTTGTTTTGTTGGGAGTGGTCATTGTACATAGGGTAGTCAAGGCTAGTATAGGTTTGACTTGTATATTGACTATTATATGTTGTACCTGAGTGACTCACAAGTAACAGTAGGGGGCAGTTTTACAAGGACAGCTATAAATCCTTACCTCGGAGCCATCTTAACATGAAGTAATCGTCATGTTTGGGCTGAATAATATCACTGACACAACCTCGAAACTGTTGAAAATTTGAACCAAAATGACAACACAAACAGTTTCTTTAGCTGTACACCAAAAAACTATTCTAACGGTGGTCATTTTAGATTGAGAGATCCCAACCTCGTTCCCAGGGTCTCTCTTCTTCCTGCCCCCTGGAGCGAGAGAGAGAGAGACCCTGGCTCAGGCTGGTCCGTGTCTCCCAGAATCTGGGAGATTCCAATTAAAGGACACGGGGGAGGGGCGGCAAAGTGAGAAAATTGTCTGCTCTAGCTGGGTATTGCGAAACAAATGCAAAAGCGTTCGGCGGCTCGCAACAAATGTGAAGCGGCGGTCATCCGCAGACTTCAAAAACATATCCACATGGTCCGGTTTTAAAAGTGTAAGTTGCTTTAGGATCAGAGGAATTGTCACGGCGCTTAAAGATTTACCGCAGTAAAGCTAATTTTGAACTTGCTGCGGAATGCAATCCAATTTTATTACTTGACGCCGCTATTGCTCGCGCTCTTGATTTATGGCATTGTTCCGGACTGGGATGAATTATCGCTACATACTGCTTAACAGGCGAATTTCAAGCTTCATTCGAAAGGCCCATTAAAGTGCTGCCGTCTGTGCTCGGGCGATGGCAAAGCAAGAACTGAGAAGCGGCCGCCACAGAACCAATGTTTGCCACGCTGATCAACAGTCACTTTTATAACAGGAAACGATCGAGAGAAGACAATGATAGCTTTTATTCTTCATGTGTGAGGCATGTTGTTTAGTTCAATGTTCACCAGTTCCAGTCGTTTGAATGTCTATACATTGTTAATTTATATACTTGTCTTGTGAATTTTTGAGCAGCAATTTTATCCTTGCGCATCATTTATTCGCTTTTGTTTGAATCGTTTGACTGAACCGTTTCGTTATTTCAATTTTAGGGCTTTGTTCATATTATTTCAGTTCGAAAATTATAAGCTGTCAAGATCTTTTGTCCCTATTTATTCAGTTATAAACGGCAGGCATAACATAAACAGCAAAAATGAAGCACTTTTTACGACCAAAGAGATTTCATAACATCCCTATTCGGTTGACGATAAGCCTGGGATGTTTTATCTGTTTTATTCCGGGTCTTGCTATAATCACAGAGAATTGTTTACGTCTTTTATATATATCTTGCAATACAGATTCCTATTTTCAACAAGAGGTTATGAAACATGGAACATATTTATTTCACAGCCACAGCTGAAACGAAACAATAACAGTCGCGCACAGCACGAGCCTAGCCACTGTACAGAAAACAAGACAACGTTACAAATACTGTCTACCCCTCCTTAGGATTATAATTGTCCACCAGACACGTGACCAGCCTGAGCCAGGGTCTCTCTCTCTCTCGCTCCAGGGGGCGGGAAGAAGAGAGACCCTGGGAACGAGGTTGGAGAGATCCCCCGGATAACTGGTGGGGTTGTCAGGGTGGGGGGGGGGGGATGCATATATAATCGTGACAATCTGACTGCAGTGACAATAATTGGCACAAATTCAATACACCAGTAATATTTAAATGTCTGTCTTTTAATTTTTGGAACCAATTACCAAAATTAATGCAGGGCAATAAAACTGGTTTAACTATAAATTACATTTGTCAAATCTAAGTTGCAGAATGAGAAATAACATAGCAGGGACTATATAATATCATATCAGACATGATCAATACGATGCTAAGATTTAAGTGCCAATGCCATACTCTGCATGTAGTTGGGCCAATTTCTGTAATAAATGCAATCCTTATTTAGCTTGCTTAAATTTGAGCAACACAATGCAGCCACCCACGATGTCAATTTTCACCTGTCCAATTGCAAATTATTTTTTTGGCCGGACAGGTGCTGTTATATTTGGCAGTACACCTGAATGACCAGATATAAATTAATTTTATACCAAAATTTTAACATATTACTAAGTTAACAACCGCCTGTTATATATAACGTTTTCTCTGTGCAGAGCATGTGAAAATTTTGTTCTTAAATTCAGAGGCAGACATACACATAACTTCACAAGATCCTTTTTAAACTTCCTGACCATAAATTGCTTTGGCTTATTAGTTATAGCTGATCGACCATGACAATAATATTATTTACAACAAACCTTGGTTAAAATGAGTTGTTGTTCTGCTGTGAGGTCCTCCATTAAGACAACTTTAAGTTTGCCTTGTTAGAAGAGCTATAAATAGAAAAATATATATTTATAACAATAGAAGAAAACTTAGTTCTTTGTGGATAAGGAATCATTATCACAATGACCGTAAATTGAATAACTAATACATCGATCTGTAATCAACAATTTTTCAGATCTGTCATCATCAGAGCATACTGAATATTGACCAGTGCAAAATTGATGAAAACACATTAACTTTTGACACGAACTTGTAGCGACTGCAGTATATATAAGCTTAATGATTAGAAAAACTATAAATGCGGTGTCTTCGTATACAAAATGACTTATACCGTTCGCTGGCTAGTGGCCATTATATTGCTGTGCATTGTACGAAGCTAAAAAGATCAAATTAATCACACTCTTTTATCTGACCTTCCCAATTCAACAACTTTCGATCAAGCTGCCAGCGTCCTGTGGACGTTACATCTGAGAACAGCAAGTTCCAAAACGATCCGGCAAACAACCGATCGAAGATCAAGCTCTTTTCTTTTCAGCGTGTTCGTACGTAGGTTGAATTGACTGTAGACTTGTTGTTTGCCACAAATTGATTAGAAAATATGATATGCAATATTAATGAAATTTTGTTTTTTGTCAACTGTTTTCCAAGCGGCTATCAAAACTGTGAAGGCACTGCATATCTTCTTCAAACAGATTAACATTTTCTTTCGGACGAATTATGAAATTTCCTTGCGATTACAGAAAACCAAAAATAAATCTTAAATTGAAAACAACAATAAACAGCTGGAAAGGTTCTGGGACATTACATGAGATCTTACATGGAATATAGACCGTGTAAATTTTCCTCAGTTGGCCTCCTCAGTTCCCTCTCGGTCTGAAGTCACGTGGACAGTCAAGCGAATTTCGGCGCCATCTTTTTTAAAAAATTCTTTTTAATAAAAATCAGTAAAAATCTTTTAAAAATCTTTCAAAAAAAAATAGAAACATGAAGTGTTCCATCACCCTCGTCACCCAACCTCGTTCCCAGGGTCTCTCTTCTTCTCGCTCCAGGGGGCGGGAAAAAGAGAGACCCTGGGAACGAGGTTGCCTCGTCACCAGGGTCTTCTCCGCTTTTTCAAATTCAAAATGACGGGGGTGTTCGTCGTACATTTTATTTTTAGGAGGGTTCTGAAGGAGTAAAATGGGAATTGGGATTGGCCTGTAATGGGATTTGAGTCACCTATACCTGCCAATTTTTTTCGAGTGACAGGCGTGAGACTTTTTTCGTGAGAGTGCCATGATTTCCGAAGGCGACCCGACCAAATCCGAAGAGAACCCGATCTATTCCGGAGATGTCCAAAGTTGTCTGAAGATGTTCCGATGAATTCAGAAGTTTCCATGGACCTCAGACCTCCGTCTAATAACATCGTCAACATCCAGCTGTAATTGTAATGTTCAGAACGATAAAAACTTACAAAAAGTGCCATATTTTCATGAACGTACTAAAATATAAAATATCAGCAAGACCACAGCGACAAACCGTTGAGTGGTGCCGGATCTCCTAGTTGTAGACCTGGATCAGTACAATAATTACTTGTATAAAATCAGAAAACGGCAAACTGATCCTTACGGCAAGGCGATGAAGGAGTAACACTGGAAAAAATACCAGATTTCCACAGGTGTATTTTGTATGGAAAATGAAAAATCCAAACTAATTTAGTTTCCATACTGGGTTATTGTATGGAAAATTGTGGGATAAAATCTTTGGACTTTGGTTTTCCACATTCAAAACAAACTTGGGTATTGTAGTTTCCAACCTTAAAGTGGAAAACTGTATCTCCATGGAGAAAACATTATTTCCAAGTATGTATTTTTCTAACATAAATGCCACCGAATTTCCACACATGTATTTTGCATGTTAAATGGAAAATCCACATCATTAAAATTTCCGCACTTGGGTTTTTGAACACTCAAAACAAACATGGAAATTCCAATTTCCAAACTTAGCATGGAAATCTGTAATTCCATATAAAGGAACCTTTACTTTCCAAATATGTTATTTTGTTTCAGAAAAACACTAAATTTCCACACATGTATTTTTTGTGGTAAATAGAAAATCCGCATCAGTGAAATTTCCACACTTGGGTTTTGAACACCCAAAACAAACATGGAAATTCCAATTTCCGAACTTAGCATGGAAAACTCTACTTTCCAAATATGTTTTTGTGTTGAAGAAAACACTAAATTTCCACACATGTAATTTGTGTGGTAAAATAGACAATCTGCATCAGTGAAATTTCCACACTTGTGTTTTTTAACACTCAAAACAAACATGGAAATTCTAAGTTCCAAACTAATTAGAATGGAAAACTCTAATTCTGTAAGGAACTTTTACTTTCTAAATATGTTCTTAGTTTGGTAATAGCAAAAAAGGTATACACATACACGTACTTTGAGTAGAAAAAAAGAATTCCAACGTCAATTAAATTCCCACAAACAGATTTTTGTATGGAACGCTTCCAAACTAACCCTGGGAAAATAATATTAAAGTATCTATTTTCTAAACACTACTGAGCAAGTTTGTTGTGTGTCTTCTTCAAGAAATTAAGGAAAAGGAATATTGAAACTCCTGCAAGAGGGGTGGCACACCATTCAGCTGGAACAAGCTATCTGCTATCACTTTACTGTTCCTGCCAGTTTGGACCAAGCCACATCCCAGGCAAAATATCCATGATGCTCTTGTAGCTGATAATGTCCATAGCTCGTGAACTTGATTCTCTAACCCACAAGTGATTGCGCTCCCAGTGTAAATGCTTCACAAAGAAATATCCCTTCACTTTCTTTTGTTCATAATCAACCTGTCGAACTTCAGCATGCCATATTTCATCTTGGTCTCCTTTCACACTGACCATGTCACCTGCTTGGGGATAGACTGGGACAATGACTTTGGGAACTGGGATGGTTTTCCTGGAATGATCCACAATGGCACATTTTCCATCAGGCTCCAACCATAACATAATTGGCCTTACAATGTCACATAAACCAATACATGTGCATGTCTCAAAAGGCTTGACAAAGATAGTATCACTGAGCTGATGTCTCAATGGCCTACCATCATTATCCAAGATATGTTGATATGCATCACAAATACAAAACGGGGTGAAAACATTTTCATGCTCTACTAGGTAAAAGTTTAGGACTTTGAGACATATTTCTTGGTGTCCCTGTAAGCCTATTATGTCATCTCCAGTGCGATAAATAGTTCCTCCTGCGCCTTCATTGTGCAATGGAAGATATGCACTCCAGAATGAATGACCCACCTCAGGAGTTGGAATTTCACTGTTATAAGAATTAATTGCTCTTCCTTCATCTCTTTGAAGCTGTGTAATTTTACCACTTCCAATGAGTATTCCATTGTTAGCTCGAGTCGCATCTCTGTCACATGCACATGCTTTAATGAGGTCCTTTGCAGATTCTAGAGAAGAGGCCACCATCTAAAACAAAAGACTAGAGTAAGAAATCTTAAAGGATTCGTGAAACTGTTCATGTACCATAACTGAAGAACTACCTAATTTCCACATGCTGAACCAAGCCATATACATTTAAGACAAAAGTTGTTCAAAACCGGTACCAACAACAAATGCACAAATGTAAAGAACTGGTATAAAATATGGGGAATAATTAACAGAAATACCAACATGCATACACATGAACAGTGAGTACATGTATGTGAATGAGTCAACACAAACAAATTACGAGTATAACTATCTTTATTACATGTATATGGCTGTTTGTAGCTGTTATTTATAACAGCGCTCTAATTGGATAATTTCAGGGCAGGATTCTCCCGTAATTCCCACAGCATTATACACCGTATTCATAAATGGCCGACCAGCAATTTTTTGTTTCGCTCGGTTTTCATAAGCAATTTTGAGAACAGATTATCAAGCACTGCACTTGCCTACCGAGCCTTGTTTTCATGTTTTTGCCAAAATTGAAATGCCTCTAACATTTCCTCAAATGCGAATATTGCCCAAAAACTGCATAATGTGATTCATTTGGATATGATGTTTATTGTATATTGTTATCCAATCTTTTCTTGACTTGAAGGCATTTAATTTCTTCAAAATATGAAGGCGGCCATTTATGAATACGGTCTATGGTAGATGTTAATGCCCGGCAAATATGTAAGTTTGTAGAAAACAAGGACACAGCTAGCTATTTTAGACCTTCTACAATTGTTTTTATGGATAAAACTATACACCAAAGATAAAAATGGCACTTAAATAGCACCTTTTCTCTGCTGTATTTTCCTGCCTTTTCTGCTGTCGCAGTTCTCAATCCTTTGTTACTAAGTCTCCAGATTTGCAGAAACTCTCTCTGAGACTCCTTACGAGCAAATGTTTTTTCCACGCCTTTCCGGTTACTTGTCTGTTTCACATACCTTACAATGCAATTGAAATAGCATAAAAAGATATAAGGCAAAAAAATTGAAAATATACCAACTTCCTGTAATTGAACTTAAAAATTAATTACATGTACAGTGTAAGCAACAGGCCATCCAACAGGCCAGCAAATTTCGGTTGTATTAATGAGGCGATCAGATTGTGTTTGTTCAGGCCTATGAACTTTTTATGCTCCTTGAAAGTGTATGAATTAAATTAAATTTATTGTACATGACTGGTGGTTTGATGGTTATAATTACCTTTCAACTGCCTTCTCAAACTGGTAGCACCAGAAGTTATCGGGCGATGAAAACCTCGACATGTCTTCATGCAAATGCGTGAGTGTGTGTAGGGTGATAACACATTCTGAAGGACCATATCTTTCCTCTGCAAGGATACAGTGTCTCCAGCTGAGGGCTTTAAGATGCCCAATTGTTTCAGCAGTCCAACCATTTTCCACAGTTGAAAATGAGCTCAACAATTCGAGGAATTGGTGCCCATACTTCATGCTCTTCTGCTGCAAGAAGTCCATTCAATACATATTCTGATGCAGGGAATGCGAGTTTTTGGTACTCCTCAGCTGTGAAATTAAGAATGCAAAGATGTCACATTTTAAAAAAATGCAGCTCAAAATCAACTGGTCTTTAAACAAAAGCTTAGTTTCTGCTTGTGTTAACACTGTTTCAGTTTGCTTCATTGCTTTTTGCTTGCTTTAAGTACATGTAACATCTCGCAGAATTTCAGTGCTATTTATTGTACCTAATCATGGATCATAAAACGTTTTATGATCCATGACCTAATCAGCTTATGGGAACACAGTCATTATCTTATTATATGGCTGGCTCTTTTACTTTTAAATTGTTTGAAATAAATTATTGGATATAAAGTCTAAAATAAAATTTCTTTTCAAAATTGGAAATACTAATTTAGTGTTCCAAAAAATTGGATACAAGTACTTCCTATTTTCGCTTTGAAAATTCCCTGCATGCCACCGTACCATTGTGGATCTTATTACATCATACATTTGCTCCTACTGTCACAAAGCAGAAGATCATTTACAAGTGTATAACAATAGGGCAACTATATGACATTGTAACATCGAAAATGGCATTGCACAGAAAGTTTTAAAGTGAAAAATAGGTAAGAATGATATCCAATTTTTCCCTTTAAAAGGCTCCCTGATACTTTCCTTACCTAAAATTTATTTCATAATTGAAAAACTACAGAGCTTATAACTAGAGCAAACATACACAAAAGTTGTAAAATTAATATCTTCACCTTTCCAAAATCCCATCCTTGTTACATCATTTGGAATTCTGCTGGCTTTGTAAGCTGAGAAAGGATTAAAAAAAGAATTATTTGATACCAAATGTTTATTGCAGGCAATGTAATATGTGGGATGGCTTCAGTTACAGTTGTGAGCTCTGGAGCAAATGTTCTGTTAGCCCTGAAAACCCTTTAAGCTCCAATATGTTCAAACATTTAAAGGGTACCACCTGATCTGTTCTCCCCCCAGGAGGGCACTCCTCTCCTGGTACCCCAGGGTCCTGAACTTGCCTTGAACAAGAACCATTAAAGATAACATAATTATATACCTTTGGACCATGGCATCTGCTTCAGCCTTTCTCCAAACTCCTCTTTGTTAAGAATATCATTTGAAAGCCAGTACTGCACTCTTCTCTTAACAATGTTCAGGGAAATAAGGTGCATAGCATCAAATACAAGGTCATGTAATGCATCAAAACCATACAAAGCATTCAATCGGTGAAGCTGCGAGACTCCAAGAAAACCAATCTCCCTTGAAACTTTTTCAAACACTGTTCTGCGTTCTTCCTGCTCCACTTCAGCCATATGTGGGATTTCTTCCTTCAAAGTCCTTTTCTCCCAGGGGAATCTATAATGCTCCCTAAATCCAGTGTAATAGTAATGCCTTTGAGCTGCCAAATAAACTCCTGTTGTTGAAATAAAAAAGAATGAAAAAAGATTTACAGTCTGTATAATTGTAACTATTACAGACTGTAACTGTTACTCTTGTATGATGACAAAAATGTATTTTATTAGAATATTCTGACAAGTACAAGATTTAAAATCAAACAACTCAATGTGCAGAGGCACACAAAGCATACAATGGTTGATACAAGGTTGGAAATTAAGTAGTCAGTCACTACTTGCCAATGCAAGTACGAATGATGAATCCTATTGGGCGAGTACAAATCATTGATCGAGGCAAGTGCATTCTTTAAGTCACTCGCCTGATGGTCAGTGCTCTCAAAATTTAGTTTCCAACCCTGTTCTAGCCTGAGAAAAACAGACGACCTTTCACAGCGCCACTACTTCGGTGTCCCCACTCACTGACAGAGAAAAGGCAAACAAAAACACTTTCAAATAATCACCCTCTAACTTGCATCTTCTGCAGCCCTTCTTACCACCAGAGGACTTTGATTTGCACACCTCGCACTGCGCAGGATGATCTCCTGTCCATAGTAAAAGCAAATGCCGAAGAATCATCCTTCCCTCAGAAAAACAGTCAACCCTTAATCGATAGTCAACTTCAACACCTTTGAAATGAAAAAAAAATAATAATAACCATGTACACTCAACTTGTTTTAATAACTGTTCATATGAACTGATAACATAATTATGCACCATTCTGAGCACATAATAAGAAAACTGTCACTTATCATTGTAAACTTGATCACAAATCTAGTAGATTTTGAAAATTGATAAAAGTTTCCAAAAGAAAACAACCAGTAGATTGACCTTGCCCCAACAAATTTTTATTAATAGATACACCACCCAAACAAAGCCAATTTTCACTGCTTATTCTCATTGCGAACTGAGGATTAATTTGAACCAAGTTGTAACTCATGGTTTTGATCTAACTGAAGCCAACTTTGCCTAATTAATGAATCACCTTCTATGAATCCATCTTCGAAGTCCCACATCAGAGGCTCAAGGAAAGGATCCAAGCTAACAGGTCGAGCATCTGGTAATAAGAAGGATGGTACAAATCCTACGGTATACACTTCAACTGAGTGTTGTCTATCTTGCTTTAAAACTGTTGCAACTTGAACGTCAATTGCTCCTACAATAATTTAAAGTAAATTGCTAGGATCAATAAGGTTAGATATGACTTGTAATGCGAGTGAGCATAATATGGTAAAGCTCCTTTTAAGCCCCCAGGGTGCTTATTTAATATTGGACCCAAGAAGGGGAGGGGGAGGGGGGCAACTGGAGAGAAAAGGTACAGGTGTAGGTGAGTGAATAAACATAAACTAAGTAAATGTTTCAGAAACTATGTGAACATAACTCAAAGCCAACCTGTTGATCGGTGGCTGGATCCAAAGGGTAGAAATCCGTCCCAGTGACCTATAAAAATACAATGAAGATATTATTTATGTGGCTAAATTATATTTAGGCTAAGTTAAAATTGAGACAATGCGGTCACCCCCATGGATTTGGGGTGGCTCTTGCTCCATGCAGGGGCCCTTGTTGCTTACAGTGTTTACTGTGATGTAAGATCATATTGCATTTGCTTGCTCGCAGTACATTGCTTGCGTGTAATGACTCAAGCTTTCTTTACTGAAACAAAACAGGGTCAAGACAGTATGAATGTGACCAAAAACGATATTATTTTATGCATAGCAAACTTGTTTGCCATTATTTACATGTACATCATGTATGGTTTTCAAGAAATTGCTATAATTATAAGAGCTGCCTCATATCCAGGCAAGTAGTCTAAAATATTTTAAATAGAGAGGAGGCTTGGGAATGAATTTAATAAGAGCGGAAAGCACCTCGGGAGGAGTTGCATAAACCAGTAACCTTAAGCTAAAGATGTTTTCTTAATATTGCACACACAACTTTTATTTTATTTTCTCTTCTGTGCTTTTTCGAGGTGCCTGGGGACAAGGCTGAAACGAGAGCACATGTACTTTACTGCAAAAACTAAAAAATGTATACAATACCTTTTGTGAACTTATAATACTTTTATTTCCACCATTTGGCACTTACCTACAAAAGCTATGTTACGGGGATCTCCTCTAGCATATTTTGCTTGAACATTAAAGCAACTTTGACAGCGACCACATCTAACTTTTCGGTACCCATCTTCACTTTCATCAGCTGATAAAACTGCGTCGGCTGAAATTACATTGGTACATCCAGGAAACTCGCATCGCACTGGCAGACACCACTCAGTATTAGGATCCCAGAACCACGACAGTTCTGCAAACCGCTCTCCATCCCATAATTCTTTCTTTACATGCCACCCTTCATTTCTATGAAGCCAATGTTCTTTTTCTCTCCAGTGTGATAATAGCTTGTAACACATATCAGGATGTGAAACCCAGCGCTTAATCTTTCCTTTGAGACCTAAATAATAATAAGGGATAATGCCTTTTTCCCCACAATGGCGGCACACATCTGACTGTGATTCTAAAATGTCCCAGTGTTGTGGATGCCTGTCACTCAAACATATGAAGTACTCTTGAGCATCTTCATACCCTTCAGCAATCAGGGTTTGTTTTGCTGCAGTCCAATCCCTGGGCCACTTTTTCTTGACGTCTTCATCATCTTCTTCCAAGCCAGCTCCCTTGCAGTACATGTGTCTAGCCATTGTTAACAGTTCCTCAAAGTTTTTTAAAGATCCCTTTGTTTCATGCAGAAGATCAAGTGATTCAAATATGGCACATACAATAGCATCTTTAATTTTAACCTCCAAAGCATCATGGTCATTGATTCCCACACTTTCAACTTCCTCTGGATTCCCTCTTAAATTGCTTGAACTATGGGAACCAGACTCTGCATAGCTTCCAGCAAAAACAATCTCATTTTCTTCAAAACTATCACAGTCAATTGAGGATGAAGAACATTTTTTCTCTGGTTGCTGAACATTTGCTTGGTCACAGTTGTCAGAACAACATAGAACTGAGTTATCCAGATGATTTCCAGGGAGACTGGTTTCTGGCAACAATAACCTAGATCTTGATGCTAGCAACAAACAATTAAAATAGTATGTACTGTAAGTACAAGTGTTGTGGTTTAAAATACCTTTTTGGTCTTGAAATAGGGTTTTCCGATTTAGCGGAAGTTCACGGAAGTTCGCTTCAATCTTCCATGCTTGGGAATTGGATGCAATTAAAAGGTAATCACATTTACTCAAATTATTTTTCGCTTCTGTTCATAATGTGAAGTATCTTTAATTAGATGGAGACCACTGAAAACAACACTAGTTCGAACGCATATTTCACACGCACGGACCATATATTTCATGCTCACGAAAATCGTCAACCACATGAATAGCATCAACATGAGAAAACAAAATTTGCATTTTGTAGTTCGACTGTTTTGATTCATATTTGAATTCATTTCCCCAAAACCCTGGACAAATAAATGTTCAGTTTTAACAAATTGTTTCCATATCAATATTCTCTAAAAGAGAGGAAATGTCTTTGTGTCATCAACGGCACCAGTAGTGGTGTCAAGAAACCAAAAGTATAAGATCGGTATACGCTTTGACCAGCTCTGTTTTGGTTGCATGTTTTCTGTACAGGCCGATGAGGAGTTATTTTTTGGATTAGGGTTTAGATATTTTTGGGTTGTCAACTTTTGACGACCTGGAGTCCCACAAAAAGCGTCAAATAAATAATATTTCTTTTCAAAATAAGCCGTGAGTGACTTTAACTTTACAAATACATTTTAATTCAATTTGGCAAGTTCCACTTCCGCAGAAGTTCCGCTAAATCGGAAAACCCTCTTTATTGCACCAGGTAAATTTCTATTTTTGCGTTCGAGGTACGAGAACGCAGTCCTAATTTGTGTTGGGAGTTCTGTGCATTAATGGGTGTCCTGTGCAACTGATAAGGGAGGTTTTTTCGAGATTGCTTTGGTTCGTCAACACACATTTGCCTCGCTTTGAGGCGCTGGCTTACGTTTTGCCTCACTTTGACGAACTAACTCACGTGGCGAGTTCATTCATCTCATCCTTCAAAAGATTGCTGAAGGTCTAAAAGATTGCTGAAGGGTCATTCATCTCATCCTTGCTCACATTGTGTATTTCCATGTGCTTTTCGTGCGTCCTTCTTTCGAAGCTTTTTTGCAGTTTTCACCGAACTACACGCTCACAACACGCTGGCACAACACGCTTAGTGTGTCCTAAAACATATAAAATAAGCTTATGCTAATCAGCGAGAATCAAATCATGGCGATGATTCGGCTGACACGAACGAGACAAACAAACGAGAATTGAGCAAGAATAGAGGGAGACATATATACCGCCGTGACATTCGGATGGCTTGACTGAGCTTGAATCGGACCATATTCAAGCCATCCCGTTCGAAAATTTATGGCCGGACACGAGCGAAATTCAAGCCAGAAAACGAGCAAGAATCAAGCGACAAATGTTTTTCTCACTTTGATGGAGATTATGCGGATGGATCGATGGAACGCTCGCGAAACCAAACGCGGCTTATTTATTCCCGGAGACACTCCAAACTTTCTGTGATTTTTTATCGCGGTGGAAACTTGGAAATGAAGGCTGAGAGTTTGGAAAAGCTTAATCTTAATTTGGCGAGCGAAACTACAAAGAAAACGGAGAATTTGTAGAAGCGCATAGTCTGTTTATATAAATACTTGCGAATTTCCCTTTCGCCAGCGTGTTTTCAGGTTTCAAATTACCGTTTTGACATATGCAAATTTGGTGCACTTTTCCCAAGGTTTCTTTACCGACAACTACAACAAACTTCAAAGGATTTACATGTAATTTGTTTTTCTGCTACCAAACTTTCCCTACCGTCTTCATACACAGAGTAAATACAGGTTTCACTGTACACAATAACCCTTAATTTGACAATATGCCATAGACATATTCATCTATCCCAATAACCAAAAAACAAAATCCCCCCTTTCAACCGCCGAACGCACTACCCTAATCTCCGATTACTCCTAGTCTTTGTGTTAGATTCAACATTGCGATTACTTGGCACATTAAACCTATTTGTTTCAATCTGTGAGATGAATTTACCTTAGGTCTGAGTAATTCATGCAAATATATTTCCTATTCCTATCAATATTAATGTACAAGCATGTTCTTTTTTTTCGAATACGATCAACACCCACGCTCCGACACAACGATTGAGGGACGTGTCTCTAAACATTAATTTTTACTTACCATTCTCTTGTTGCAACAGTCTCAAAGTTGAAAGATGACGTTCCTGAGTTGTGTAATGTACAGGCTTCCCACGGCAATCTTCACAAGGGCAATGGACATGGACTGATTTTCTTTCAGAGCAGTAACAAAGCGACGAAGGATCAGGGACGTCCGCCAGTCCGTCCGCCATCTTTTTCAGTTACATGAGCTATCAGTGCTTCAGGACAGCGTCCACTCCCCATACATGAAGTACCTACCATAACATGTCAATGATTGTCAATCAGTCGATGGAGTAACCAATGAAATGGAAGAAAAGCTTCTGCAACCAATCAGATGAAGCTAATTTTGATATAAAACAATGCTTCCACTTCTTCGCGCCCTTTTTCTTGCGATACTTACGGAGAGGCATGTTTGTGAAAGGCAAGGTATTTCGATCTTCGTCTTTGTGCACGGCGGCCAGTTCGCAGTCTTCGCTAGATGAGAATTCTGGAAATGAGAATGACTGCGAGGTGGAAGAGATTTTGAGTCAAAGTCACTCTGTAAGTCGTCAAAAAAGCAAAGAGAAAGCTTACGTAGAAGATATCTTACCAGAAAACAAAAAGCGGCGGGAAAATCTACATGCTGTTATTACAAAGCCGAATGACGAAGACATGGGGGAAACTTCAAGTGGAAGTCGGCGTGCAAGTCGAAAACGAAGCGCACACGATGAGGAAGTAGGTGATAGCTTCACAGAAAACGGAAAGCGGCAGGAAACACCTTCACATGAACTTGCAACCGAACCCGCGAACGTGCTCGCTGGTAAGCATGTTGTTTATCTCCGCAGCGATAAGGCTAATCTGGGACTTTAAAAAGTCTCTCATGCAATAAAATGTGAAATTAGGGATTAAATCGGATCAAGTGTTCAGTTTAAAAGTTTAAAAATTTGTTTGGTATTCTTGATCTCCTCGGTTTTCGTTTTCTTGCAACTTGTTTTGTAGAATTTGCTTGACCATGATAAATATGCTGACGTTGCTAATTCACTTTTTATTTGCAGACTGGTCTCGAGAACAAGTGAAAAAATGGGTTTGTAACCTCTTTGGTGATGAAGTTGCTGACAGGTTCTTTCAGGAAGAGATCGACGGACAGGCTCTATTGGAAAGCAAACGTTTGGAAGAGGATCAAGTTCTTGAGAAACTCGGAATCTCGACAATCGGGAAAAAAGAACGTTTTGAAAGAGAACTAAAGGCTATCAGACCAGCAGTGAATGGTATATATTTCTTTCCAGTGTTCTTTGTCTTATGAAGTAAATTTCATAGTTTACCTTTTCGGTGTTAATAGTTTCATGATAATAGTACTGTTGTCAGGGTTCATGCAGAATCTGGAATTCTTGAAAATGGAAAACTAGTTTTTTATACCGGAAAATATTCTGATAACAAAAATAGGAAGAAAGTCTAGTGTTTTTGTAACAGCCTGGAATTTGTCTGTTAAGCCTACAGGATATCTTTGTCTTAAAATCAGATTTTCATTTAAAACTGGTGATGATGAAACTGCCGCCAGCATAAACTGCAAATCCCTAGTACTTGTATATAGTAAGGGGTGGGGTATGATGAGTTGTAAAATCCAAGATACCAAGAACCTTGTTTGAAAATCTGAGACCTTGAGACAAGAATACTTCATGACAGAAAGAAATGCGCAAAAGTGAGACTTTCGATCATGAACGGTTTCCAAGATTTTGAGACTGGATGAAAGTTTTCCTTGACCCACGAGACACCATTCATCAGCCCTAGTAACATGTGCATTATAAATGGTTACAGAATTTCATACTTGACAATACCAGCACCATTAATGTCATCGTAGAACTGTCAATATTTATTTGCTGCTCTTTTTCTAGGTAACTCCAATACGTTTGGTCGTAAAAAGGCTAAGATCGATTCTTCATCATTCAGAGATATTGACAGGCTCCTCACAATTGAAGAGAGAGAACACCTTTCCTGCAAGGACAAGGGTATCTACAATACAAAGTAGGTATATTCACAGTAGTGCGATTCTTTTGTGCATACCATCAGGGTTATTGGTAATTGGTTAATGTGAAGCTCAATTTCAAAATGTTATTGGTCAAACCAATGACCAGGCTACTGGCATGGAAAGGACTTCAACTAATTTAAACTTAAAAAATGACAACAAACTAAGATAAGTTCTCTGTGGTAAAAGGTGGATATGAAACACTAGTATTTCTCTAGAGAGTTAGTTGCCTGTACTATTAGGGTCAAAAAGTTAATTGAAGAGTTCTACTACTTTGTCTATAGCATATGGAGACTTTGGCATAAACTAGCAATAAATGACCGTCTGCATGCTTTCTGGACTTGTCATCTGAGTCTTCTTTGCCTGGTTGTCAAATCACATTTGTATTGTTTCTTTCCTCCTCTTCTTTAACAATATAACAAGGGTCTAAAGAACTAATCTGCTCCTTTACCAGGAAAAGAAAGATCACTAAGGAAGTGGATAAAAGATGGCCACGTAATACTGTTCTACCAAATTACAGAAATAAAGCAGACGCACTGGAAGTTGACAAGTTCGTGGACAGAATAGTTGAAGATGGGACTTTGCTCTTTCCAGAGTGTGGATTACAGAAAGCGGCAGTCCTTGAAATTGTGCAAAAGAAAATAAGAGAGCAACGAAGGCTGCAGAAAGACATGCCCCTTACCCAAGATGAGGGCCTGTCTACTGACAGTGCATCGGAATCATCTTCCAGTGGAACTCCTAGTCCACCGTTATCACAAACACAGTTAAAAAGCCGTGTAGGGATGTACAACCTTTATTTTCATGAAGGTGAGTGTATGTCAGGATCATTTTTTTACATTTTCCCCAGTTTATTAGACAAGATTTTCCGGGGGAAGGGGGGGGGGTGGTGGTTGCCTGGTGACGTCAAAACCAGAAGGCTTGGAAGCAAATCCTAGTGTCTACGAAACTTGCGTGCTTGTGGTGTAAAAATTCAATGTTTTGGAACGGCAGGTGTTTAGATCAAATTCCGCAGGCTTATCTGCCACTTGGTAATGGGACGTCATGGCAAACCGTTCTTTTACATTCAAATAAGCCATAGAATGTGTGATTTCCAAGTGGCAGAAATCATGCAAAATTTGATATAGACACCTGTAGCCTTCCCCCCCCCCCCCCCCCCCCCAAAAAAAAAAAAAAATTAGTAATTTATTACACCATGAACATGCAAGTCATGAGGACACGAGGGTTAAATGCTTCCGAGCCTTCTGGTTTTGATGTCATCAGACGCCAAGCCCAAGCACTCGGTCAACCTTGAGGTGTGAGTCAATAACGTTTGTTGTTGTTGGGCGTGGCTAAAGCGCAAACTTTGAAGCTCGATTTCTGGGTGAAAAGTGGTGGAATCCCAAAATTAATTTCAGGGTACTTATTTATGTTATTTAAATACAAAAACCATAAAAATTCTCTAGTCATTTTAGACACTCCAATGCAACATTTTATTATAAACTTCTATATCTTTTGTAGACATGACACAGAGTACGGCCGATTTGATAGTTATGGCTGTCTTGGGGAAGCTGTCACTGAAGGACGTTAAGATGGATCACTTGCACAAGTTGAAAAAGATGTTTAACCTCAGCTTGCTCAGGGGGAGAGATAAATTTACTCACATAAGAGCTGTTGCCAAATCGCTCCACAATGAGGGCTACATCAAGATTGCTAAGGATGCAAATATGGCATCACTAACTCGTGATGACATTACAGTTGTCAAGACATTGGATCTAGGAGATTGATTTCAACCATCGCAAAACTAATTGGGTATCAAACGTGGCATGTTTGGTTGGTAAACGTTTGAAGTTTTTCTTACAGTGCATTACGCGAGCTTTGCTGCTCAAAGTAAGTTGTTTATTACCGAAGTCTGAATAAAACCGCCAATATGGGTTTTTTACCATTAAACTTTACACATTGCAAAACATACCTTTCTAATTGTGAACGAAAGTCATTCCTGGTGGACAATTTCGGGTGCAAAAGCTTAAGTAGCAGACTTTCAAACTTCAAATGTTTACCGACCAAACACAGGGTTCAAAATAGCAGCCGGCTGCCGGCGATAGCCGGCACTTTGACCGCACTTGCTGGCGACTTTTTACCAAACAAAGAGAAAATTCATGTCATGCTTGGATCGGCCAACTGAAATCAAAGTTGCTGCAATGGTATCCTGTAACGATAATTCAGGGTTCTCATAACACCCATGGTGGTGCTACTAAAAAAAGCTTTGAACAGATGATGAGAAGTGGCCTGCACACAAGTCGCAAAAAGTGAAAAAAAAATCATGTTGTTGACTGCTGAGGGTATGTGCTCATTCTTTATTGACAGCTGGGAAAAAATGAGCCTAGACAAAAAAAGCCTACAAATTCAAGCTTAAAGCTGTGATTTTATTTTGAACCCTGCAAACATGTCGCGTTTGTTACCCAATTAGATCATGTTTTTTTGTGATGTGTTTACGCTTGGGCGTTCAGGTTGTTGGATGTGTCAACACTTAAAGCACCCATAATGACCTAGATGCATTCATTTTTGACAACTTGTTTCTTTCAAGCAATACCAAAACAATTTATACACTGAACAAGAAGGAGAATCATGCATGTTGGAATATGTGGGGCTTGAAGGGTTGAGCAAGACAGCTTATTGACTGACAAGTCTATTTGATTGTAAAATCCACTAAAACAGTTAAATCTGGTTATCATTGGCTTTTTATGGCTATTCAATAGTTGTTTTGTCGATAGTGAAAAGTATTTCAGTTTGATATTTCATAGCTTAAGTTGCTAGCTTTTTGTAGAAAGTAATATCGTGTTCATGATGTGTACTTTGAATCCAGTTATGCGAGACAGTTATGTGGTCTAGTTCTTGACTGAAAGTATAAGGACAGTTGTAGTCATATGCATGTACATAACAAGCTGTTATGACATTATTGTCTGATAACAGTGCGATGCTGTCTTTTGATATTTTTCCAATAAAAGATTAAGCTACAAGTTTGTTAAGTGAAGCTTTATTTGATTTTTGCTATGTGCAGTATACATGGTTTATATTGGTAATTTCCAAGGCTGGAATTCTACAAGTCCAAACATGGACAACTCCCATAAACAAAGTGTGGTATTTTAAAAAACCAGCTATGGGTTTTCAGTTATTTACCATAAATGGTTTCCATTTCACCAAATAGGGAAAATGGCAGAACCAAATTTGTTTATATCAAAATCCAAATATGCATTTATTAGTAAATATGTGTGGTTATCTTCCTTTCCATGATGGGCTGTTTGCAAATCCAGGTGTGGAAAAAGGAAATAAAAGAAAGAAATGGAAAATATCCAAGTTTGGTAAGAGGGAAATCCCAGTATGTCTACTTGGTACCATAAAATCTAAGCATGGTTTTGTGGATTGCCAACAATGGTAATCTCGTACAAAATTTGGAAAAACCAAGTATGGTACCTACAAAATCCAAAGTGGTATTAAGCCACAATCCACGTTTGGAAAAATTATACTAAATCCCTGTTTGGAAAATATTTGATTTCCATGCAAATTCCATGTAATTTCCATTTATATTCCTAATTTGGAAATTTGCCAATTTTTCCAGTGTAAATAAAAGAACAAAACAAAATTTATATATATATTAAAACGAATTTGCCCAATATTTCGGTTTGAAAACAAACCTTCTTCAGGGGCTAACAGAAAAATGAAAAATGAAGTTAAAACTAAAAGTTCGTTACAAATAAGAGTTTGAAATTATGAAAATAAAAACAATAGATTATTATTGGTGCAGAAGACTAGGTGTCGTATGTCAATGAGTTTCGTCACGTCTATTTATTCCTAGAGGAGATAACGTCTTCCCTTTGTGTATCAAATGAGCCTCTCTCGCCTTTCTCACTGCGTCACGATTGCTGCGTATGAGTTCAAGTGGGATAAGAAGAACGTCATTGATTGAATCGTGACGCAGTGAGAAAGGCGAGAGAGGCTCATTTGATACACAAAGGGAAGACGTTATCTCCTCTAGGAATAAATAGACGTGAAGAAACTCATTGACATAGGACACCTAGTCTTCTGCACCAATAATAATCTATTGTTTTTATTTTCATAATTTCAAACTCTTATTTGTAACGAACTTTTAGTTTTAACTTCATTTTTCATTTTTCTGTTAGCCCCTGAAGAAGGTTTGTTTTCAAACCGAAATATTGGGCAAATTCGTTTTAATATATATATAAATTTTGTTTTATTCTTTTATTTACTCCTTCATCGCCTTGCCGTAAGGATCAGTTTGCCGTTTTCTGATTTTTCATGAACGTAACTATATTTTTAATTGGATCATGCGATCAGTTATGGCTGATAGCTCAAATCCGTAAGTCAGGCGTGAGAAATTGCTCCATAGGCGTGAGTAGGCGTGAGATCGTAGTTTTGGACTCGCAGGCGTGAGACTCACGCCCTAGGCGTGAGACTTGGCAGGTATAGTCACTGGGACTGGGATTTGCTCACTGGGAATGGGAAAAAATTTCGAAATGGGAATGGGACAGTTGTCTAAGTATGTCCAGTCAATGCTTAACTGATCTTAACTAGTCCAACTAATTCCCTTAGTTTGGAAAACATCAGAAAACTGTTAAAAGTGCCTATTTTCTGACGCCAATTCTACGATAGGAATATCAGAATTTGCAGCGGTGCAATCAGCCAAAACCGCCGAGTATGCGTATTTACATGTTAAAAACAACATGGCGGGAGGTGTGAAAACTTGCACCGTTGCTGTGGAAAGTATATTTCAACACTGAACAGTATTATAAAAGTAACAGGCCAAACACGACTTCCACCAGTCGGTAAAATGTAGAATTGTGACAAGTCACTATTATCTATTTGTTTTGCATGTTCGATATGTATTGTATGACTCTTTGATTCTTTGGCTTTGAGATATGAATCTCTTTATCAAATGACAGGAGGTTTTCATGCTGTGCATAGCCCAGGGGCGTAGCTACCTGTACGCACGTACGCACGTACGCACGTACGCACGTGCGTACCTGAAAAAGTCGAAAAAAAAAAGAAAGATTTGAGACATGAGGGTGGGGGGAGGAGATAGGGGGAGTGTTTGAAAACAGTGATTGTGCGTACCTCTGAAAAAGTCCTGGCTACGCCCCTGTAGCCATTTATAGAATTATTGTCTCTCTGTGCCTTTGTTATGCTAGCTCTCTTGGCATTAGGTCTTCTTTGGCTAACTTTTGTTGCAAGATAATCAGTTTTCCGACGGTTGGCGCTGCCTGTGACATCTTTCTTTGCACTTGGCATTGTTTTCTTCAATGGAGGATATAAGGTATTTTCTTCGAATACGTATTAGTTCTCTGCGTCGATTTGATCTTTGTGATTGATCAGGTGCACAATTACTATAGCTTTGATTTAAAAATATACCGATATATTCCTAGTATGAGTATGAATTGAGCGATTTTCTTCATGCAATCAATTTTTGGGATCATTTTTTTCGCCACGGGACCACTGAAAAATCTTGGATCAGGGATCACAAATCACTGACATTTTGGGATCATGGATCAGAAAAAATAGGTAAAAAACGGGATCAATAAAGAAAAAACATATCTCGTTACGACCCTGATATATCAAAAAGACGCATATAAAGGTTATATGAAAGGGGTACCATTTTCAATGAAAGATATATGAAAGGGGTACCTTTTCTGTCAAAAACGGTATATGAAAGGGTAGGGGTTTGTTCCTCGGGGCGGAGCATCCCCGTACAAAACTTTGTTAAGTACCCCCCCCCCCCCCCCGGGAATCCAACATGCCTTGTACAGATATGGTTATCTGTTTTGAAAATCTCACGGATGCTAGTGATTACTTGTATTCTTTCTTAAGCAATACTTGAGTTTCGGTTCTAAGGTGAACCTCATCAGTTGCTCCCATAAGTGAATGTCAAGCGGAATAATGTGAAATTATTACGTTGTACATGAAATCTTTGCCGCTTTTGTACTCTTGGGGAGGATCGAATGATCCGTTTTCTCATTGGCTCGTTTAATTGAACCAATAACATTGGTGTAGTTTCGATCCGACGTACAACGGAATAATTTCATATTATGCCGCCAGATGTTCCCTTATGGGAGCAACTGATGAGGTTCACCTTAGAACCGAAACTCGCTGAGTCTTGCTCCGGGGGAGGGGGGGGGGAGTACTTGGGTCAACTTTTGCTGGGTTTGTGCCGCTGGCCTCTCAGAGCCCCTACCCCATTATAGTATATTTTGTGGCCAATTATAGACCCCATCTTAGTCACTTTTGAGTAAATGTAAATTTCGCAATCCCAACTTACTCACTTTCTGTTTAGCCATCTACCTTGAGTTCGGAACCCTTTTATCTACAATCGGCGACAAAAGTAGTTGAGACAGTCTCAGTATATCGCATTATCGAATAATGAATTTGGTATTCATCATTATTATTCATATTACTAGGTGCTACAAAGCTCCCCCCTCCCCCGTTCAATGTTGTAGCTTTCAACAAGGCCTGAGCTCTGCGTATCAACATTGGTTGGGCGGAGGGGGGTAAATTTGTGACGACAACAATAAAAGCAATAGGAAACGACTCCCAAAATAACGAAATGTCTCAACACTTTTGGCGCTGATTGTCGAAGACCAAAAAGTTAGTTTATAAAGCAAACTATATCTCGTGGGACATTCCAACGGCCCGTGATTGTTATAAATACAGAAATAAAACATAATATGGTAAAGGCGTGATTGGGGTGTCTTTAATTGGCTAATTAACAGGCTTTTTATTGTATTACTGACGCAACAAAACGAAGTGTTCGCAGGAAGAAAACGTAAACGAAATGGTTTTTAAGGGAAAAATCGATCCTGAACAAGGGCGTACGCCAAATTTTTAATGCAATTGAAAGGATTGAAGAAAAAAGACATAATGAAGCGAGGTAAAGTTTCTCGAGCATCTTTGTATCGAATTGTCAAGAAGGAAATGTCGCAAGATTCTAACCGATTAGAACATGGAACTGACCGACGTAAGCTTATCACCGGACGTCCACGAAAATTGTCGGC
Organism: Cladopsammia gracilis; assembly: GCA_022457155.1. Taxonomy (NCBI): domain Eukaryota; kingdom Metazoa; phylum Cnidaria; class Anthozoa; order Scleractinia; family Dendrophylliidae; genus Cladopsammia; species Cladopsammia gracilis. Next base: position 290,611 of record JAJGOT010000673.1, on the reverse strand, counting down.
TCGTCACCGTACTATAGAAAGCATGAAGAAAAGAATGCATTTAATCATTGAAAAAATGGCGGTCGTACAAAATATTAACAACTTCTAAACATTGTACAATGTGTGAATTATCATTCTTAACTTAAAAATAATCAATGTTTACAAAATATATATTGCGTGACATTTGAAGCGTGTCATACGCTCCTTAAATGGTTGTAACTGTTTGTCACAAATGAACTTTCCTTCTCTTTTCCGTGTGAAATGATATCAAACTGGAAAATAAATCGACCACATTGCAACAGTTTATGATTTTCGTATTAGAAATATTGATTAAATACTGATAACAACTTCCATTTCGCAAAACCTAACGAGTAACCACGAGTAACCACGAGTAACCACTAATTTGGTAAAGAATATGTATATAATGTTTATTTATTTAATGGTTACTCGTGGTTACTCATGGTTACTCGTTCGTAACAGTGATATATCTTTTAATTCTGCCCATTTTCGTCACCGAGAATAAGACATGCAAAGCATTTTGCACATGGAGGGATTTGCTTTTGCTTTCCGTGTGGAATCTGTGAGTGGAATGTTATTACGTTCCTCCGAACGGACATCATCTCAGTTTCCTTGTCATCTATGGTGCCATTCTTCACAAAAATTATTGGGTTCTTACCCTCTTATAAAATCCATTGTGAATGTTCGTTAATTTTGAAAAAGTGTAACAGAATTAATTTGCGCGATCAAAGTCTATGTGAACTGCGCAATTTGCGCCCGTAGTATGTCCAGAAAGCGGTTAATTGATGTAAGCGTCTCCAGAGAGGATGAATTAAAACAATCATTTAATAGTATGAAACAAGTTGTAATTAAATTGAATCGGATATCATTTATTGCACATTTTAACTTCTCCATCAAAGAAATATTTCAGGTATAATTGACAAATATTGCTTCTTGTTAACGTTTCAAAAACCTAGATCTTACGCCCGGACAATCGGCGACAAAAGTAGTTGAGACAGTCTCAGTATATCGCATTATCGAATAATGAATTTGGTATTCATCATTATTATTCATATTACTAGGTGCTACAAAGCTCCCCCCTCCCCCGTTCAATGTTGTAGCTTTCAACAAGGCCTGAGCTCTGCGTATCAACATTGGTTGGGGGGAGGGGGGTAAATTTGTGACGACAACAATAAAAGCAATAGGAAACGACTCCCAAAATAACGAAATGTCTCAACACTTTTGGCGCTGATTGTAGGTCATTCTCAAATGAATTGACACATTTATTAAACGTAGGAGACTTTACTCTTCACCTACAAACCTTCTGGTATACATTTGTTAGCCGAAAATATTTGCAAGCTAAAACTACCCAAAAGAATACTTGCCAGAATTTTCTTACCCCAAAAAATCCCGACAATTTGCGACCCCATTCTAGTAACTCTATTGAAAATGCAAACCCATTATAGTCAATCCAGTCGTGAAAATGCGACCCTATCCAGCGGCACATCCCCATTAGCCCATTACTAGGAAGTACTCCCCCCCGAAGGTCTTGCTTAAGAAAGAACACAAGTAATCACTAGCATCCGTGAGATTTTCAAAACAGATAACCATATCTGTACAAGGCATGTTGGATGCAATAACTTCATGATGAAACAACGGAGGTCCTTCTGGCTCCAAGAAACACTACTCAAAAAATAGAATAAAACAAGGAGCTAAAACATACAAACTGCAAGAAGTGTTGATTCCAATAGAGACAGGCAGCTTCAAACTTGGATCTTGGACGGTTTCATCCGTGATAAAGATCTACTTACTCACAAGTGTAGCACACCGCAGACTTAGACACCAAATCACGGGCTGAGAGATTGACTGATCCTAGCATTTTCATAGAAATTACAAAAATTGCAGCCGATCACTATTTATCTTGTAACGAAAGTTAGCCAAAGAAGACCTAACAAAAAAAAAAAATGAATAAAAAACTATATTTAGAGAGGGAAGCCGCATCAGCCGTAGCTGGTTTCCATGCAGGTCCTCCCTCCAGATCGAATTGGAATTTGGAATTTTGAAATTATGTTGGTTTTTGAGGAGAGGGGAAAATCGGAGTACCCGGAGAAAAACCTCTCGTAGCAAGGAGAGAACCAACAACAAACTCAACCCACATATGACGCCGGGACCGAGGATCGAACCCGGGCCACATATGCCAAGAGAGCTAGCATAACGGAGGCACAGAGAAACAATAATTCCATAAATGGCTACGGTATGCACAGCATGAAAACCTCCTGTCATTAAAGAGATTTATATCCCAAAGCCAAAGAATCAAAGAGTCACACAATACATACAGAACATGCAAAACAAATAGATAATAGTGACTTATCACCATTCTATTTTGGTGATGTAATGGAACAAATATCTCGTAGACCTTCTTGGGAAAGCTATTCTGAAGGCTTCTTTATACATTTTGCGACTAGTGGGAGTCGTGTCTGGCCTGTCACTTTTATAATACTAGAAAAGAGCTGGTATGTAAAACACTGGGATTTTTCCTGAATTCTGCTAGTGAGAATGGAATTTGGATGCTGGGAAATGGGATTTGGAAAAAAAATTGTGCTGGGAAATCCCGAAACAACAACAAAACGGAAAGCTTCATCAGAACCAAACGTTCGTCAGCTCAAATCTGCGAAGAAGTCAAACAGAAAAAATCCCATAGCGACCACATGATAGCATTTAGAAACCTCACCCCAGCGCCCCGGGACTGAATATTGCATGTAAAGGCTAGCTTTTTCGACTACGGGTAGGCGGGGTACCTCACCTACCCGGGGTCCCTACCTCCATGTGAATAGGCCCTTAAAGAACTTTTTATGATTTTTGAAGACGTGTAGACTGATCTCCATTCTTGCTCACCGGTAGACAAGAAATTTAGCCGCGCGATGCTCCGATACAATCATCTGTAAAATGGTGCCGACTTTGCGGAGCTATATCTCCACTACTTTAAAAGATATCGCTTTTAAACTCTGCCACTTTACTAATTCCAGCAGTGTCGATGGATTTTTGCTGTCAGGCCAATATAAAACAGCAAAATTTACAAATACAACCAGAAGATATATAAAACAATTTTAGAAAAATATGAAAAGATAAACAGGGAAAAGGCGACGACAAAGGGCTTTCGAAGAATCGTAAATTTCGTGATACACGAAATTCAAGATTGGCGATCGCAGCGCGCAATGCATCCCGGATGGAAATGGGTTAAGTACACGTCTTCACGACCGAGAGTTTTCTTCGGGTAGGCTTCACTTTATGAACGTAGTCATGGAAGGGTTAAACTGAAACTCCGACGCCATTTTGGTACGCAAAAAGAGAAATGAATTCTGGGACAAACTGATGCTTTCTATGTGATCGCTTCAGATCTTTCCCGGTTGTCCCGGTCGTCCGGATAGAAGTCAGTTCTATCCAAGTGACCGAGGTGTCCGCGGTCGTCCTAGTTGTTTGCGATCGTCCGTCGTCCATACGATCGTTCCAGTCGTCTCAATAGCTTTTGTAACGACTGGGACGACCCGGACGATTATATGGGAACCAGGCTTTACAGTAAATAACGTTTAAACATGTTTAAACGAAATTAAGGGTCGTACCCAGGGGAGGGTTCAAGGGGTTGTGGACTCCCCCCCCCCCACCCTTAAGGAAAAAGATGAAGAATTGAGAAAGAACTGACACTTCACTCAAAAAAAAATGTTCCCTTCCTTCGACTCCTTCCATTTGCACATGGTTTTGAATGTCATGCAACCCTACCCCCCCCCCCCCCCCCCCCCCACCGCCCTTGCAAAAAGCATTGGTGACGGCGGTTCTGTAACACTTAACACTTCATCTAAGCTTCGTTTAACAGATAACCGGCCCTCAGTTTTCTATTCTCCTGCAGTCGAACTTCCATTGAGGCGACACCCTCGTGACTTGTTAATAATTAACCACCTAAACAAAATGCCAAAAATGCATGATTAAAAAATGTAACTGCAACCTTAAGAAATACCGTCACGCCGCAACCTTGGCTCACCCTCGGTGTAAAAATTAACTTGCCAACTCACGAGTGACGTAAAACTAAGAAAACAAAAGGTACTGAAACAATAGAGTGCAAGACAACAAAGGTAGAAAACAAAGGAAAAAGTCACAGGTTTTTACACCGAGGTAAACCCTCAACCTTGGACTGTTTAAATTGATGTTATATATTAATTTGTAATGGCCCATAGCCCATCACTGCACAAAAGAAATAAGTGATCTCAGACCTGTTCCTCAATTGTTCCATTCCCTTTGCATGAGTTCTGATTTGTTAATTACCTGTATGCAATGCATACTCCACCAACTCTTACACTGACTCAGTGCAAAATCTGCTTCAGTTGGGGTTTTGAATAGTCATTAGCTGATTAGGTGTCCCCTAAGGCAGTGTCCCCTAAGACGGTGTTATACGCTGCAATTTTTCGTGCAGCAAGTTTTGCAAAGCTGTTGAGAGACATGCTGCATGAACCTTTGCAGCAACACCCGGTTTTTTTTAGCCAATAATGAACAACCGGACATCACAAGACTTAAGTACTTCCGTAACAATACCGTTGCTTTATTTATATTGTTTCAAATTCTGTTATTAAATAATAATAATAATAATAATAATAATAATAATAATAATAATATATTTCCAGAGGGAAAATACACATAACAGTCGGGGACTGACAAACTAGTAGCGCTCAATTAAAATCTAAACTACATCAATAAAATAGAGTAAAAAGTTAAGCTATAAGAAAACTATAAACAACTAAGGGACGGACCATTATTTTTTGACGGGGGGGGGGGGGGTTGGAAAATTTTGAAATAAATTGTTTGCATAGGCTATAAACACTGAAATAAATTGTACACAAGCAAAAAAAAAAATAAAGAAAAAGTTGTTTGCTGAAAGTTTGGCAGTTGGATGGAGACACAAAAAATTGTTTGCAGCAGGTAAAGTAAAGTCGCACACGAGCCAGATGGCCCACACGGCCGGAGCTTAACCCGGTTTCTGTAGCATGAAGCGACTAGGAAAATTGCTACTCCCCCCTGGATGGGATGCTAGTCCATCGCAGGGTTACCCCCAGCATTTTGTCGCCGGTACCCATTTATACACCTGGGTGGAGAGACAGTGTGGAGTAAAGTTTCTTGTTTAAGGAAACAACACGACGACAGAGATCAGGCTTCGAACCACCGACCTTCAGGTTGAAAGTCCGACGCGCTAACCACTAGACCACCGTGTCTCCAAATTTGCAGCAGGTGCCGCATATAAAATAATGTTTGCATGTGAAAATCCCCCCCCCCCCGTCAAAAAAATAATCGTCCGTCCCCAATTAAGATATACAAAATGGTCTAAACCTACATACTGTTCTCAGTTAAACACCCGTAAGTTTGAAAAATTCCATTTAAATATAGTTCACAAATCCTCGTTCTGTCATTAAATTATACAAACTATTGCATTCCGAGGTACACAAACTATAAATATTGATTCTATTTATGAAAATACCCTTTTACCTGAGAACGCAAATCAATGTGTTCCGCAAGCCGTTTACAATTTTAATACTAGACAGTAAAAATATCCGCATCCCTTTCATTTCTAGGCCTCAAAATGATTGTGTGAAAAAGTAGCTTAAAAAATTGTTAAAAGTTTTCACAAGACTACAGTAGTTAAAAAAGCTGCTCAGTCAAGAGTTGCTCGAAAATAGTAGAGTTTGAAAGAAGGGATAGAAGAAAGAAAATTGTGTTTGGAATACCAACAAACAGTTGATACCTCCGCAAGTGCACCCCAGGTTTGATGGCGAACTGTTTTGGTGTTCATCTAATAATTAATTATTAACTTGAAAATCTAATTTCAAAACTTCATTCACTATCCAATATTTCTTATTTTTCTAAATTTCACAAATCCTCCCCCCCCCCCAATTCTTTTTCCTCACACACTCCTTAAAATCACCGAAAAATTCAGAAACTACTGGAGTGAAAGTATTTGTGGATTTCTTGAAACGTTAAAGAAATAAATCCACAAAATCAATCACAAGTAGCGCAAAATGCAAGTACGTAAATGAAGGTTATGTACTTATTGACTAAGTGGGAGGCCGGATGGGAAAATATTTGGCTCTCGGTCATGGCGCACGGACCTCGCACACGACCTAACTTAGTCAATAAGCATTTTGTCATATGACCAAATTGGAGACAAAATTACTTGAAATTTTAACGCGCGAGGCCGTCCGCTTTTGTAGTAGGGCCGTACGCCTTTTTCCGGCCCCGCTCGCGCAAATGCGTACGGCCCTCATACGGGACTTTCATCAATGGTTTTGCAAAGAAAAGGTTCGCAAGGCCATACGGGTCATATGATAAAGTTCTATATGCTTCATTTTCCTCTTACATATAAAACTTCAAAATGCACACTCATTTAATCCTCACTTACTACTGTAACTTCGATTATTAATCTAACTATTATTGCTTTACTAATTAAATTTATAATTATTGGCGCTGGTTTATCAATATTTTCAAAATAACTGCCATGTGTTTAACCCTTATAAAACACACTATAAGATACCTCCCTCACTGACTAGGTGTCTACAAACACTCCTCAAGTAATGTCGTTATGAGTGGCGGATCTAGGGGAGCCCCCTCCCCCCAGTTATCTCGGCAAAAAAAAAGAATGCCGGAAGGGCCGAAAATCTTTTTCTGTCACTAACATGTTCACTCAGAGTCTTCCCTTATTCGCTCCCCCAGCCCCCCTCTCCCAGCCCCCCCTCCGCCACCCCCTGCCCCCTGCAAAACTTCTACGCCATACAGTGCCTGATGTGATCACTTTTTTTACTAAACCTGTTTCATTCGTGATCAGACTGAACATGTTTCACCCTGGTGTGAACACAGCATTACGGAAATAGTTGACTGTATCACGCTTTATTCTGTTTTTCATTTGAATTCCCAAAGCTAAGTGTTGTCTGCTGGTGTTGAAGTGAAGTAAGTTTGTCCACAATCCATTTATACGTATTTCTTTCGTTCTCAACTGAGTGGTGTTCGCAGACATACGTTTTCGCGTTTGTTGTAAGATGAGTGCGAAGTGACGGAGATTCCATTAGCTCTTTTGCAAGCTTCACAAACTCCTGCAAAACAAAACAGTGAAACGAATCAACGTGTACACGCCAACTTTTTCAAAGCCAACGGGGTGAGATTTTCGTCCGAAATATTAAAAGATGACGAGGATTTCCGAAGCTATTCAAAGCAAACATTTCTGAACTATCTATTAAGTGTCCCCTTAATAGAGGGGTCCTTTTAACGGGTTCCACTGTTAAGTATGTCCATGCGTTTTAAGAGTTCGCTGTCGACTATCGATCACAATAGACCTTTTCATGGTTAATTTTTCTTATTTGCATTACGATAAAATTCAACGTGGATGCGAGGCAACTTCGGGCAGAAACTACAAATTTGTCTCACATCCACGTTAAATTCTATTGTATTGCAAATTAAAAGATATAACCACAAAAAGTGCGATTTACAAGGACTGCCTTTTTTAAACATTGTTGAGAACCTTTTTAAAGCGCCAGGTTGGTGAGTAAATTGGAAAATGTAAAATATTTAAAGATAAAAACTACTTCACTAGATCAGTGCAGGTGCGACGTGTCCAAAGCGAACTGGGATTTAAAAGAAATTCTGTGGTGGGAGGAAAACTCTCGGAACTTCTAAGCGAAAGCAAGTAAACTTGTTTGACAGCCCATCTCTCATTATCGATGTTTCCATTGAGCAGGTTCCAGTAACAAAAACCCTCGGTGTCTATATCGGTGAAAATTTAAACTAGAATTGTCAAATACAAATACAAATAATAATAATAATAATAATAATAATAATAATAATAATAATAATAATAATAATAATAATAATAATAATAATAATAATAATAATAATAATAATAATAATAATAATAACCCCCATGGACTACTACCTTGGCGTGGTGGGGAGGCTTGCGCACCTCGAAGAACCTAAGAGCTATGCTGGCGGGAGCAACTGCTCCTGGAAGGGCCACCCAAGCCAAAAAGGTCGAAGGTTAGAGGTCAGACAAAATGTAGTCCGGTGGTTGTGTAACCTAAAAGTCACTAATACCTCAAATGAGTGAAAATGTTGAATCAGAGTTCTGAGAATAACGGCGTGAATGGGACTGGAACGCCATGTGAAGGCCCCTCGCCCGGCAGGTGCTCCCCGGCACAGCAGCGGGGACCCGGTCGTCATCCTGATACTGCTAGAATGAAATGGAATAAGGAAGTGAACATGGTAGTGATGGAATGTTTTTACAGAAGTAAGCCGTTTGATGAAGAAGGTAAACCTATTAGGGGATATAGACGAAGAATGTTTAAAGAATGGAGAGAGAGGGGAATGTTTGAATCAACGGAGCAACGTGTGTGTGACCAAGCAAGGGCAATCAGAAAGAATGGCTGGTTATCAGAACTTGAATTGGAAGAAATCAAAAGACAAATAGAAGATGAATCCCAGGTTGATCCTCACGAAGGGCAAGATGTCATAGTGGAAGCAGAGACAGTGGAAATTGATGCTGGGGCAGGTGAAGAAGAAATAAAATAATGCAGAAGATAGTATCGGTGATATTGAAGGCGACATGAATGAAGAACATCGGATGATTGCTGAACAATTAAAGGAAATACTGAGGGAAGGAAGAACATGCGATGGCATCATGTTTAAGAAAGTGGACAGGAAAGTTTTGAAGGTTCAAACAAATAGAGTAAATGAAGCGATTAAGTATATGAAAAGCAAGAGTATTACAGAGACAAATAATTTGATTAAAGCTGCAAGTGTGTGGGTTGCAGATCAGATAGGATTGAAGAAAGCAGAGTATAGGAAGAAAAACGAACCAAGATGGAAACGTAGGATTGAGGGAGATATAAAGAGGCTGAAACAAGAGGTCAACTTTCTGGAAAGGGAACTAAAAGGAGAATTGGGATTGAAGAAAAAACGCAAATTGAGTGAATTAAATGAAAAATATGGAGTAAAAAGAAAAGGGCTGAAAACTGTAATAGAAGAATTGAAACAAAGGTTGCTTGCAAAAAGTGCAAAAATAAGAAGATATGAGCAGAGAATTGAACAATTCAGACAAAATAAAATCTTTTATTTTGATCAGAAGAAGATATATGCAGAATTCAATGGAAGTGGGGTAAGACCAAATGATGTGCCAAATGCGGAGGAGAGTAAACAATTTTGGAGTGATATTTGGAGTGTTGAAAAAGAGCATAACCGAGAGGCAGAATGGCTGAAAGATTTAAAAAATGATTTTGAGAATGAAGAACATTTTCAATAAAATGTGATCATAACTGCTGAGAAGATAATGAAACAATGTAGAAGGATGCCCAACTGGAAAGCTCCAGGGAAGGATGGTGTTCAAGGTTATTGGATTAAAAACCTTAGCAATCTTCATGAGCGGATTGCTATTCAGATGAATAAGATCTTGATGGGAGAAGATAGTGTACCGGCATGGATGACATATGGTCGTACTGTACTCTGTCAGAAGGACCCGAAAAAAGGGAATGCAGCAGAAAACTATCGTCCGATTACTTGCCTTCCACTGATGTGGAAACTTTTAACGGGAATGATAGCTGAAGAGATGTACAATTATGTTGAACGAGAGAAACTCTTGCCAGAAGAACAAAAAGGATGTAAACGGGGAAGTCGTGGAACAAAGGATCAATTACTTATCGATAAGACTGTATTGAGAGATTGTAAGAAAAGACACACCAATCTATGTATGGCCTGGATAGATTACAAGAAAGCATATGACTATATTCCGCATAGTTGGATCAAGGAATGTATGCAGATGTTTGGAATTGCAGAGAACGTGAGAAACTTACTGGACAATAGTATGGAGCAATGGAAGTTATTGTTGACGTCTAATGGTGAAGATCTTGGGGAGGTGGATGTGAAAAGAGGGATATTTCAGGGAGACAGTTTGTCGCCACTATTGTTTGTTTTGTGTATGATACCATTGTCGTTGATACTTAGGAAGGTAAATGCATACTATGAGTGGAGAAAGAAAGAATACAAGCTAAATCATTTGTTGTATATGGATGATTTGAAACTGTTTGCCAAGAGTGAAGAACAAATTGATACACTTGTGAGAACTGTTCATATCTTTAGTACTGATATTGGGATGGAATTTGGAATGAAAAAATGTGGAATTCTTACTATGAAGAGAGGGAAAGTTGTTAAATGTGATGGGATAAAGCTTCCAAATAATGAAGTAATGAAGGAGGTTGAAAAGGAAGGATACACATATTTGGGTATAGTTGAATTGGATAAGATCAAAGAAAATGAAATGAAGGAAAAAACAATAAAGGAATATAAGCGAAGGCTTAGATTGATCCTGAAATCAAAACTAAATGGGAGAAACAAAATAACAGCAATAAATACATGGGCAGTGGCTGTATTCAGATACGGAGCAGGAATACTAGAGTGGAAAGAGAGTGAATTGAAAAACGTGGATAGGAAATCAAGGAAAACAATGACAATGTACGGAGCATTACATCCAAAGAGCGATGTGGACAGATTGTACATTAAAAGGAAAGAGGGAGGTAGAGGCTTGATGAGTGTGGAACATTGCGTTAGAGAAGAAGAAAATAGTTTGGGTTTTTATGTTGTCAATTCTGAGGAAAACCTCATTAGGGGAGTTGCTGCAGCTGAGACAATCAATACGGAAGATAGTTTAAGGAGTGGAGAATTCAAAAAACAGATAGCACAAGAACTTAAACAAAACTGGACTGAAAAGAAAATGTATGGACAGTTTGTTAGGGAAATGCCAGAGAATGTTGACAGGGATAAAACTTGGCAATGGTTGTCCAAATGTGATTTGAAGATTGAGACAGAAGCGTTGTTATGTGCCGCACAGGAACAGGCCATCAGGACAAATTATGTAAAGCATTATATCGATAAGACCAGTGAAAGCCCCCTGTGTAGATTATGTGGGAGAAAAGGTGAAAGCGTGCAACATTTGGTATGCGGATGTGAGAAATTGGCCCAGAAAGAATATAAGAGACGACACGACAATGTAGCAAAGAAAGTCCATTGGGATTTGTGTAAGAAGAATGGGTTAGAACATACGGAAAAGTGGTATGAACATGTCCCAGAAGGAGTAGTAGAAAATGGAGTTAAAGTTTTGTGGGATATCAATGTCCAGTGTGACAACGTGATAGAGGCAAGAAGACCAGACATAATTGTAATTGACAAGAAAGAGCGAAAGGGGTTAATCATCGATATTGCTGTACCAGCTGATGTAAGGGTAGAGGAAAAAGAAAGGGAAAAAGTAGAAAAGTACCAGGATTTGAAGAGAGAGATTGGAAGATTGTGGAAACTTAAAAAAGTGGAGGTTGTACCTGTAGTAATAGGGGCCCTTGGAAGTGTCACCAAAGAATTTGATAGGTGGATTGAAAAGCTAGAGATAACATTTAATGTTGGAGTGGTGCAAAAGACTGCCTTGTTGGGAACTGCAAGGATACTGAGAAAAGTGTTGGAAATGTGAAGAAAAGATAATTCCGTTAGCCCTTGGTCATTTGTTATGACCCGCCTAATAGAAGAAATTACGGCAATGACAACAGCCAGAACATAATGTTAAACAAAGATAATAATAATAATATAATAATAATATACATTTGTATAGCGCAAACCTCTATATGGATATATTCAGTTGCGCTTAACAATATTGTTAAGATAAAATTATGTTAAAGGTAACTAATCAAAGGCTCCTAAGAGCCAACCAGCGAATAAGAAATGCTAACGCGTAACGCAATCCAAGTAGGAAAAAAGATGGCGGCTGTTCATTTTACCACAATACCTTGCGGACCTAACACAGCACATAAGGCACAAAGAAAGCCAAATTTTTACAATATTTGTTCCAGTACTACGGACAATGTGTAGACTAGGTTTGAAGATTTTATAACTTTTGTTTACATTTTTTATGAACGTTGTTAAGGTTTTTGTGCGCTAAGAATTATGGGTAAATGTACCAGTCGCCATCTTTTTTCCTACGGTGGATTTTCCTACGGTTTCTTACGGTGGTTTTTCCTACGGTGGATGGGATTTTTAAATTAAACGTAAGGATTTTTGACGAACACGCACACGCACAAAAAGTACATCACTATCATAATGTCCAGAAGGAAGAAAAAAGAAAAGGAAAACCGATCAATGACAGACAGTGTAGCGACAATGAGTGGCAACGCGTTTAGAATCACCATAGGTGTCATAGGTCATAGTTAGTAATCAGTTCTTTTCTTCTTCAAAATCTCCGTAAAATTCTATGTTTATGTCTTATATATAAACATCTATAAACGTGGATAAACTAAAACATTTTTGCGATGCGTTGTGGCACACATCAAAGATTAAAATCGGATGATCCTAGCTTGTTTTTGAACCGGTTCTGCTCGACAGTTCCGACAGAACACATGCAGGGGGGCCACACAAACTGTGTGACCGTTCGTATTTTTAAATTTAGCGGAAATGTATGGGAATATCGAAAAGGTTCACTTATCGTAATATTCTGTGATGAATATTCACACATAAGATCAAGATAAGCGTATTTTTACCTGAAATGTTGTGTGTTGTCGTTCTTGTAGCTGACTGAAAACGGCGAATTTAAGCGATTTGAAGGGTTTTGCATCGGACGTTTACCTGCAAAACCCTTCAAATCGCTTAATAAATTCACCGTTTTCAGCTTCAAGAACGACAACACACAACATTTCAGGTAAAAATACGTTTATCTTAATCTTATATATGAATATTCATCACAGAATATTACGATAAGTGAACCTTTTCGATATTCCCATACATTTCCTCTAAATGGGCACACAGTTTGTGTGGGCCCTGAGGTCAGAATTAATTCTGTATCGCAATGATCCGCAATTTGCACCTACAGTTTCACAGTTGAGGTCAGTTGAACCTCTCGAACTCCCCGTAATCTCGAACTCAAATCCATATCCCTTCGGTGACCTTCGATTTGCTTTTTCAGTCATTTACTATACGAGTCTAATGAGAGTGCCAGATGTTGGAAATAGCGCGCGGGTTCAACTGTATTTTCGAAGTCTTCAACGGCATGTTTTTTAGAGTAATTTTCTGAACTTACAATCATGGCTGGCCAGCGACCACTGATGTATAAACCTTCAATGGTTACCTTCATCATGTTCCTTCCCAAAAAGCATATAGTAGACTGTTACAATAATCTGGTCTACTGGTTATGCATGATCTAATGATTCGGTGACTGGACGACTTCAATATTTTCTAATTCTGCATATGTTATAAAATACAAAGTATTTGTAAGAAAATAGCCTTGGCCTTGAGTGCACTAAAGCGTATTAGAGACTTTGTACCATGTTACACTCTTTTGAACACTTTTAATGGTTTGGTAAAGCCTCATTTTGATTACCGCAGCATAGTATGGGATGGCTGCAGTAATGGTCTCTGACAAATTACGGAACCTTCAAGATCGTGCGGCTCGTATTTTGTTGTCTGCCCCTTATGATTCTGATACTAGGGATTTATTCCAAAGATTAGATTGGAAGAACTTAAGGATTCAGAGGCTTTTCGCTAAAGCAATTATGAGTTCAAGCTGTGTACAGCTTCTTGTTTTAAGCTAGATACGCATCAGAACGCGTGTTTAGGTTGCAAAATCCTTTTAGATCGATTTTAATGTTGCACTAAAAACTCCAAATGCGACACATCTATAAGCTTATTGTTGTCTATATTCGTTTACATCAAATTAATTATTGTTATCGTTGGATTCACGTTGAATTCCTGTTACGAAACGTGTTCGTAACAAAGCATTTGCTCACTAAGTTTACAGCTGATGGAAGGAGCGAGTGAGTGAGTGAGTGAGTGAGAGAGTGGATTTTATTTAAACACCCTTGCCGATAACCTGTTCATCATGCTTTCACGTATACACGGGTTTAAAAGTAAGACTACACTGCATTCACTAGATTCAGTAGCTGACACTTAAGCTCGACCCGGAGCTCGATCGTTAAGCAAATGGCAAGTTTAACATATAAAACACAGAACTTGCCAGAGCAAAAATCCCACAGGAATAAGCGGCGAACACAATATCAAACGGTCCTATCCATCCATGAACGCCTTGAATTGTCTTGAAAGTGTGCAGTTGTACGCAGTAGTTAGTAGAGAGTATTTGCCGATTCTGGCGCATTTCATTGAATTACTGTTAAATTATCGACCATTCACGCTAATTTAACGAGAAAATGGTCCATTCAGACGTTCAGATGTCTAGCGCATCTCATTGAATTACCGTTAAATTATCAACCATTCACACTAATTTAACGGTAAAAGATATTTCACAACTCGTGACTCGCGAGTCATGAAGACTATCCTGAAGAGATACCACTCAAGCAACACTGACGAGTTCCATGGAAGAAAAAAATCGCCACTACCTAAAGAGACTACCACTCAAGCAATGTTAGTGAGGAATTTTTATATGTGAAAAATGGAATTAAAGAAATCTTGTACGCATACAAATAAGATGGATTCAAAAACTGTTGAACAGCTTAAGACAATTGCGCGTGAAAACGGTTTGAAAGGTTATTCACGTTATAGGAGGAAAGCTAACCTAATCAAATTCATTGAAAGTAGTATTAAATCACAAAAGGAAGAGAATGACAAACCTAAAAAGAAGAGGCTTTCCAAAAAGAGAAGACAACGACTAGTTGCCAATACTACTGTTCCACCACAACGCGGTATCGTTAATTTTATAGATGAAGAAGAACCACCACCTCAACCCCCACCTAGGGAAAGAGAACCACCACCTCAACCCCCACCTAGGGAAAGAGAACCACCACCCCCACCACGAAAAGCAGAACCAAAACCTTATCAGTTGAAAACTAAACAAACTCGCAGACAGAAAAGAGAAGAAAAGAACTTTGAAATGCCTTCACCTGTTGAAGTGGTGAATGATAAAGCAAAAGTCAAACAGATCAAAAGAATCAAGAAAAAACTCCAAAAGGCGAAGAAAAAAGTAAAAAATAATAACAAACAGTGGATTTCAAAAAGAAAATCACTCCAAGTGGCTTTAGAAAATTTAAAGCCTAAACAAACAAGCGCGTTCAAGCTTGAAGAGAGGAAGTCAGCTTTGAAAAAGTTTGCCGTACAATATACTATTGATGGGGTTAAGGGGTATGGTCCAAAAACATTCTTGTCAGCTGTAAAACCAACTATACTTCAGTTCCTAAACGAACACCGCAAGATAAAGTTGAAATTAATCCTAAAGTGTTCCATGTCGAAAACAAATATAGTAACCGGTGAAGTAGAGTATGTAACCGGTCATTTTGTTTCAAATGTTGAAATAAACCTTCAAGGCACTAACCTTGACGATCTCTACCAAAAAATGACGGGTAAAGTGTTAGAGAGTTTAGCAGCATATCAAAAACGAGGTAGTAATTGGATATTTGATTCAATCGTTGCTTTGGAGCTTCATACAGTAAAGTATGAACCGCTCAGAGGTTCCTCCTACATAAAGCTCCCAGAAGAGCTCTCAAAGAAAAAGGCGATAATAAACATGGAAAACAAAGACGATGAATGTTTTAAATGGTGTGTTACAAGAGCGTTAAATCCGGTAACTAGAGATGGTGAACGTATAACGAAAATATTAAGGAAACAGTCTGAAAAATTAAACTGGGATGGAATTGAGTTTCCATTCGAATTGAAGGACCTTAAACGTTTTGAAAAACAAAACCCAACAGTAGGTGTTAACGTTTTTGGTTATGAAGGTGAAGTTTACACTCTGAAAATAAGTGAGTCACACACATGTAAAGATAGAATAAACCTCTTACTCATTTCTGAAGATGAAAATAAACACTATTGCCTCATAAAGAATATGAGTAGACTGTTATCAAGTCAAACATCAAAGAATGAACATAAAAAGTATTTTTGTTTAAGATGTCTCAACTATAGAAGTACAAAAGAATTGTTAAAAAAACATGAAGAATACTGTAAAGATAATGAGGCTGTTAAAATTGTAATGCCAGGTGAAGGAACGATTCTTTCATTTAAAAACCATCAACGAAAAATACCTTTAGAATTCACCTTCACAGCAGATTTTGAGTCAACCATCAAACCGATTCCTAAAGAAGAAAAAGAAGAAGAAGAAAAGAGTTACACAAAGAAGTTACAAAAGCATAAACCGTCAAGTTTTTGTTTTTACATAAAGTGTAATTTTGATGACAAGTATTCAAAACTTGTTGAATATACAGCAACCTCTGAAGATGAAGATGTAAGTCAAAAATTTATGGATATGTTAGAATGTGAAACTAAGAGAATATATAACGAGTTTAAATTCTCAAAGAAGATGATTTATAAGGAAAAAGAGAGACGTAAATTTGAAAGGGCAACAAGGTGTTGGATCTGTAAAGGTGAATTTGAAGATGAGAATGTTAGTGATAAACTAAAAAAAGTACGTGATCATTGCCATTATACTGGAAGATTTCGCGGTGCAGCACATAATGAATGCAATCTAAAATGTAAGAAAGCAACATTTATTCCTGTCTTTTTACACAACTTGTGTGGGTATGATTCTCATCTATTTATCAAAAATCTAGGTGTAAGTGAAGGTGAAATAAAATGTATTCCACAAAATGAAGAAAAATATCTTAGTTTCACGAAAGAAATAACGGTTGACACGTATAAGGATAAGGAAGGTAAGGAAAAGGATGTAAAACGACAAATACGATTTGTCGACAGTTTCAACTTTATGGCCTCAAGTTTGGATAAATTAGTTACAAATCTCAAGAGCGCATCAAAGGATAAGTTCAAAAACACAGGCAAGTTTTTTAGCGGTGAACAGTTTGAGTTGATGTTGAGAAAAGGTGTATATCCTTATGAATACATGGACTCCCTCGACAGATTAAACGAAACACAATTACCACCGAAAGATAAATTCTTTTCCAAACTAAGTGGGGAAGGCATTTCCGATGAAGATTATGAACATGCACAAAAGGTGTGGAGTACGTTTGAAATGAAGACGCTAAGAGACTATCACAATCTCTACAACAAGTCGGATGTTTTACTTTTATGTGATGTGTTTGAAAACTTTCGCGAACTTTGCATTAAAAATTACGACCTTGATCCAGCCTGGTATTATACTGCACCGGGATTGTCTTGGGATTCGTTATTAAAATGCACAGGTGTCAAACTTGAACTTTTACATGATCCAGATATGTTACTAGTGTTTGAAAAAGGGATAAGAGGAGGTATTTCAATGATATCAAACAGGTATGGTAAAGCCAACAACATCTACATGGAAGAAAAGTATGATGAGAGTAAGTCTGACACATTTGATGTATATCTCGATGCGAATAACCTTTACGGTTGGGCTATGTGTAAGAAATTACCTACAGGTGGTTTCAAATGGATGAATGAAGATGAATTGGTTAATTGGAGAAATGAGAGTTGCATACTCGAGGTCGACCTCGAGTATCCGAAAGAGCTGCATAACCTTCATAATGACTACCCTCTCGCTCCAGAGAGGTTGAAGGTAAACAAAGTGGAGAAACTAATACCTAACTTGAATGATAAAAAGAAATACATTCTTCACTATGAAAATCTCAAACTATATGAGAGTTTGGGGATGAAAATCACAAAGATTCATCGAGGTATTAAATTTGAAGAGAGTGATTGGATGAAAAAGTACATTGATTTAAACACTCGTTTGAGAGCAAATGCTCAAAATGAGTTTGAAAAGGAGTTTTTCAAACTTATGAATAATTCCGTCTTTGGAAAAACGATGGAAAACATCCGTAACAGAGTGGATGTACGTCTACTCAACTCGGAAAAGAAAGCAAAGAAACTAGCAGCAAAACCCAACTTCAAACACTGCACCATCTTCTCAGAAAATTTATGTGCTGTCGACATGAAAAAGATAAAAATTAAATTCAACAAACCGGTATATATCGGTATGTGTATCCTCGATCTGAGTAAAACACTAATGTACGATTTTCATTATAACTACATCAAACCAAAGTACGGTGAAAAAGCAAAGCTACTATTTACCGATACGGATAGCTTAGCATATGAGATTGAAACAAAAGACTTTTACAAAGATATAAGCGATGATGTAGTTGCCAAGTTTGATACGAGTAATTTTCCAAAAGATCATCCATCAGGTATACAACAAGGTATAAATAAGAAAGTGGTGGGAATGTTCAAGGATGAAGCTGGTGGTAAAATAATAGAAGAATTTGTAGGGTTGAGGTCGAAACTTTACAGTTATAAGATGTACGAGGGAAAGGAGGAGAAGAAGTGTAAAGGGGTAAAGAAACCGGTAGTAAAGAAAAGCATTAAATTCGATGATTATAAGAAATGTTTATTTAGTGGTGGAAAACAATACCGAAAGATGTATACCATAAGGAGTCGTAAACATGAAGTATTTACGGAAGAGGTGAATAAGATCGCTCTTTCAGCAGATGATGATAAGAGAATAATACAACCCGATAGAATTCACACACTTGCGTACGGACATTATAAAACAAAATAGCTTCGCATGATTTTTCATTTCATGTATTTCATATGAAATGAAAAAAAAAGCTTACATCATTACAGGTCTTTCAGTTCTTTCAGATCTATCCAAGAGTTGAATTTTTCAGGATAACCGCTCCACTTTACTAACGCTTTACCTTTTCGAGCATCTCGTCGAATCACTTTCTCAATACGGTAAACATCTTGAACAGCCTTCTGTAACTCTTGCTCATAAAAAGTACCCGTTATCTCCTCACCCATCTCATCCTTTATTTTATAAGTTATCGGATTAGTGTATTGAATCTTATCGATAGTAAAAATCTCTTCAGTCCAATTCGGTGTGTAACCTTTATCGAAAACAGGACGTTTATATTTTGATATTCGAACTTTATCACCAACTTTAAATTTCGGTTTATGCGTAGCTGTTGGTCTCTTCTTACCATACAGATTTAAGTAAACAGCACTTTCGTTCTTTTTCTTCGACGCTTCCACAGGCGTCATTCCGATACTTCGGTGTTTTGTATTATTGTATTTTTTCAATATCTTCGGTAACACATCATAATACACGGTATTGTTTTGGATGGTTTTTTGCTTTGAAATTTTCAGTTTCATCGTACGGTTCCATCTTTCACAAACAGTAGATTTTTCTTCATTCTCTGTCGAATATATTGTTATCTTATTTTTATCCAACAGTTCTTTCATATTCTTATTGTAATACTCTTTACCCTTATCAGTCCACAGCATTCTTGGTTTTCTTCCTTTCTTGAGTATTGTTTTGAACGCTTCTGCAACGGTCTCTCCCTTTTTATTCTTCAACGGTACAATCCAACCGTATTTACTGAAAATATCTAACACCATAAGAAGATACCGATAACCCTTATTCCACTTACTATATTGCTGCATCTCAACAAGGTCGGAACACCATATATCATCGATACCGTTAACAATAACACGCCGCCGAGTAAACTTCCGTCTTATAGGTTTATGCAACTCATCAGCTAACTTTTCTTGCCACGTCTCTACGTTTTTACTCGGCGGCTTTTTCCGTTTTTTGAAGCACCCATTCCAAGTTTTTGTTTAGTATCTATTACATTTCTAGCTAACCAATGGCCCCATTGTCTTTCACTGTAGGGTATACTATCCAAGGCTTTCACCATTTTCCTATCTGCTTCATTTTTACATTTACGTGGATTCGGTTTATTTGCACATACAGAATAATCAACGTCATGCTGCATCGCTACAGCATCCGTTTTACCTGTCGGTTGTTCGTAGATCTCCAGTATTTTACCTGTTTCATCATGTTTTAATTGTTTGTGGAGTGGGTTATACGGCCCTGTATATTTATGCCCTGGAAGGGTGTAACCTCCTTCTGGTTTCGGAAGTTTACCGATCGCTTTATGAATGTCGAAACCGTTACCGCGGTGAAGCGGATCGAGTCTTTTCGATAAGTCTCCCGTGAAACTGTCCAAAGCTTGATCTATATACTTATTAGCGGTTGATTTAATCTTTTTCTTTACAAAGTCTGATTTGATGGCTTTTGACGCTCCTATTTTTCCTAAATTGTAAAGACCTTTCATACCGGCTTTCATAGCAATCTCTCCAAGACTATGACTACCTTCCACATCAAAAAAGCCCCCACCTTGTGAGGGCAGAACTAGTTTCCCGAAATCATATCGAAATGAGATTTCTTGATGAAACGGGTTTTCTTGATATCACAATTAGCGCAAGTGCACCAAAAATAAGGTCTGCCGTTGCTGGATAACTCATAACCGGATGGTTCAGCGTTGTTTGTATGTTTTTGTTCCTTGACGCAATATATATTTGCTGGTGGTTCCATTTTATTATACGTTCTGTATAATAAAACTTTTTTAATTTTAATTACATAAAATATTTTTTAATAAACGTTTCATTGTGTTGGGTATCTGTTAAGCTAAACGGTTGTAAGATATCGTAAAAATCTTTCTTGAGTGACCATTGATGAAGGAAATAAAGGCAATAATAACCGCAAAGGACGCTTTTTATGTTTTGATACTGACTTGAATTATAGATTATCTGTTTCCCAGCGCTTGTAAATTCTTCAGGATAACCCATACCAAAACTATCGAAATACCAGATGACAGATCTATCAGATGGAGCGCAACAAACCCAATGTGTTCCGGCATTTTCAAGCGAATCGAGATTAATAATGCATGGACTATGATTTTTAGGCATAACTTCATCCCTCGAATATATCCCTTTGAAATTAGGAATTCTAAGGTATGAAATCCACTTCATCAGTTCAACATTACTCAACGGTTTGTTTACGAATTTAGGTTTTACACTCCTTATAGGATAGCTCCTACTAGAGGTATGCTGTTGAACGGGCTGTTCGGTCCTAAAAGTAACCCTTTTCCCTTTTTTTTAGTTCCCATTCCAAAACTATCTTTACCCCATTGTCCATAGAACGGAGGCGGTGGATCATAAGGATTTCTACTCATTCCTAATCGCGGTACCCCTTTTCCATCTTTAGGTCTTCCCATTCTAGGTGCACCGGATCCGGTCAACTTTTTAAACGCTTCGACAGCCAACGGAATTCCGATACTGGCTAATATCGTTCCTAATAACCCTCCAGATTGTGTTTTTGTCGGTTTTATCACCAATCCTTTTCCTGTTTGGAAACCACGTTGAAGAACTCCTTTCTCTTTATCTGTTAGCAAATGAATATTATTAAGCAGATGTTGAATCTTACTATTCGGGATGAGGAAACCACCGGTTTGACCACAACCGCTACCGCTTATCTTTTTAACAATTTGACTTGCTCCTTCACTCGCTAAACCGGCAAGCGCTGATAAACCGAGTGTTTTAGCTAAAGTCGGTGCCAACGATTTCGCTAGCGGAATAATGGCGCTCCACAAGCTTCCACCTTCTCTCATTACTTTTCTTATCTGTGTTTTTGATATTTTTATCTCGACACCGTTTCCAAGCGATTTCGCTTTGGTGATCCTATTGATCTGAGTAGCTGTTAGCAGTAACTCATCATTACCGCTTGTCTGTGACTTCGCTAACCTAATCGTGATAGGGCTGCTTGTTTTATAAGCTCTTGCAAGTTTTTCTTTCTGACCTTCTGATAAACTTACTTTGTAAGGATGATATGTTGTCATTTTGTATTTAGTATTGTAAAATACAAAATTGTTTTTTAAAATGAATTGCGCTTATGCTATGACCAGCTCATTTCCAACCTTGTCTATTTTTGCTAATTTTTCATACAAAACTATCGCATGTACATTAAAGTCTGCAGCTGCAGTTGCGTTCAATTTATAATGGAATGTTAGTGGTTTGGGATCTCTTGTTATCTTTTCAGATTGACATGTTAAATCGAAATAGATTAGCGGATAGAGAGAGTTATAATTGGATAAGTTCAGCTGTGTACCGGTGTTGTAATCATTTAACCTCATCGCATAAGACATTACATCATCAAATATCAGCGCTTTTTCTTCAGCATCATACTCTAATTCAGGGTAAAAAACCGAACTTCCATACTCTAATTTACAGGTTGCTAGCGATGAATTGTTATCTGCCGCATTTAATTTGAAAGTGTCCATAAGATACGGACTATCTTCTGCTTTATCATCATTTGGCGGATCGGCTCTTTTCAGATAAACAAAAACATGTTTAACATCGGTAGCATTAGGTGTTATTCGAAAAAATCCTGATACTCTCGTTGGAGCTGATTTACTATACATATCGACTAAATATTTCCATTGTTTTTCTTTCAAAAAAGAGCTGACAAATTTATCGTAAAGAGAGAGTTTGGGTTCTAATTTCGGAACGTAAAGTTCAAACCTATCCACAACAACTCTTCCAGCATCTGTACCGTTAGCCATATGAATTAGCTCGTCATCATCTTGCAACCTTATCTCAAACTGTAGCTGCATAGGTACAAGCATCTTATCTTCCAACTCTTCGAAAAAGGAAAAACGATTCAGAGGAATAATCGTACTAATGTTTTTAGCGCCACCAGTACCATTGTTTTGAACCGCTTGAGTTTGTAACCGTCTAGCTTCAAATCCTGTATTAGTGTTGGCAGTTGTTGCATCAGTATCCAGATACCAGAAACTTCTCTTTCCTACCGATCTACTAAAGTCGTCAGAGTATTCTAACAGATTTTTAACAAAAGTAACTTTATGCAGATCATCTGAATCATAAATCAATTTACCTCCAGATCTAATCTTTAGGTGTTTAATTAATGAATGAGAACCGTTAATAACTGTTATTCTATCGGCTGCTGCATAACCAGCACCGTCTGCTAATTTCTGCAGTTGATATCGTACTTCAAAACGAGCGTTATACCAGTCGAAAAACGTTGATCTATCATCGATTGTAAACTTATAACCACCTTTTACCTGATGTTGACCATTAGCCGGTGTTCTGATTATAGCATCAGGTTTAAATTTTACCCTTTCATATCTTTCTAAATAATCACTTGATCGAAAAGCCATCTTTTTTAATTATAATTATAATATATATTATTTTTTATCTTTTTTTATTTTTTAAACCGTTACCTGATATTAATCTATTTAATATCGTATCAGTATCTTCGATATGTTTTGATGGAGGTCTTCTATACGAAGTCGCCGTTGTGGGTTGTTTTGTTTTAGTATCTTTTGGTGAAGATATTCTCATTTTTGCTAGTTTTTTCATTATCAGATCGCCAGATTTTTCAGAGATTTTTTTACCTAGTTTTTCACCTGTATGAGAAATTCCTGCTTCCAACGCTTTTTTCGCGATAGGTTTCGCTAATTTATTGAAAACTGCTTTTGCTACAGCCTTCATCGGTTTAAAAATATTATCGACAATGACACCTGTTCCTTTATGTTTGTAAACAAATTTGCCTAAAGATGGGTTATAAAAACGTGTAAATTCGTAACTTTTCATTTTATTATTACATTCACATTATAATCTTTTTAAAATTAAAGAAAAAGCTGTATCTGCTCCGTTTAGGTTGACCTTATTTCTTTTTCCATCTGTGATATAGATTCGAATATTGCTTATTGTGTTCGTATTTATCGGATTATATGTTACTCTCATCGGTTCAATTGAAAAACTATACGAGGCTCTCAGAACAGATGTTGAAAAGGAATAGATGATATCTGTTTTTATACCGTCAACGAGTGAATCGTTTGTCAGATCACAATGAACGTTCAACATCTCAGTATCTTGAGCTAAATTTGGTACTCTGGGACCAATGTTAATCTCTTCCTTCAGAACTGTTTTGTCAAAACCGATCAGTTCGTTAAAGTTACTCGGTGTTAGATCGAGTTGATAATTTTCTTTCAACGTTATTTCCACTCTAAAAGTTGCGTTATTAAAAACCAGGTTGATTGGAAACTCATCTTTTTCTTTTTCAGGGTGTTTTATTACAGTTTCTTTTCGGATATGATTATTAAACTCTTCATAATTCCAAACACCACCTGGGAAAGTAATGTCGCGAAACGTTTTTCCACCATCAGAGCTGTATCTGATTAGCTGATTGTTACGTTCAGCGTTAATGTTATACCATGTAAAACTCATATTGATAATTCTGTTAAGACCGATAGCATATTCAGCATTTTGATCCAAAACAATCGGTTGATAAAATTTTGTTGTGAAATCTCCAGGTCTGTTGTTACCTTTTGATTTAACTGAATATGATGACAGCACTATTTCTCTATCCATTTTATTACTACCTACTGTAGTAGTTAACTATATTTTTTTAATATTTAAAATAACTCTTGTAAATCTGTTTAGCCTGCATTTTATCGATTATATTATTTTTCAAAAGTTCGTCTAAAATCGCAACTCCAGTATTACGCATCTCAATATTCGTATTACCGGCTATAATTTCACCTACTATTACTTCAAGTTTTTTGACAAGATCTTTAGGATTACTGAAAAATGTTAAGTTTCCGCCTCTCCTAAGCCCTTTACCTGTCTTTTTTAATTTATCTCTTCTCACTGTAATTACGGAACTTTCTCTTTGCAAATGCTCTCTATATTCTTTGAGAGCTTCCTTTTCTTCAGGATCTCTCGATTTATTGATTAAATTGGTTAATTTTCGTTTTTCTTTTCCTAGACCTTTTACTGCGGTATCGTACGCTTCAAGCATCTCTTCCGGTGCTTGATCGGTAGTTTCAATAATAGGTAAACCGTATTTTTCAAATATTTCTTTCTCTTCCAGAGCTCTTTGTTGTTGGCTGCGCATATATTCACCCGGTGAATATGCTGGCGGTGGAGATGGTGGAGATGGTGATGATGTTGATGGCTTCGCATCTTGCGGTAAAACTTCTTCACCAAAATCGATTAAACCTTCTACATCCATCTCTTCATACGGATCTACATCAGGATAATAATCAATTCCTGTTAATAATTCTTTACCGCTTTGTTTTTTCCTTTGTGATGGCTTCGCATGTTGCACATGTACATCTAATTTTGATGTTATCGGTTTAAAAATTTTTTCATAAGCCAATTGATCTGTCTCCTCACCTAATTTTTTCTTTGTAAGCGTTTCGTGAATAAAGTTAATCTTATTCCCCAACTCGGTTTTTCGTTTTGCAAGTTCTTTCCACTTAAGTAAACTCATTTTATTAGATGTATCGATTTTAAATTTTAAAATGTTAATTATAAAATAATGATCGCAAGTATTTTCTTTCTTGTTTCTTTTATAAATGAGTATATCTTTCAAGATTTATCTCCACAATGGTTAAGAGAAACTCGAGAGAGATTCTCTAGAATCTAGAGAGGTTGTAGAAGCGCTTGAACAGATCTAATGTGTGAAAGATCATCTAATTTATTATACGTAGCGTATAATAAATTTTTTTTTTATGAGAAACTTAAGAGATCGGTTCAAGTAGAAGGCTTACCAAACATTTATTGATTGCTGGGGTAGTATCCTGATCACTTCGTATTCTTACTCGAAATGTATCACACTCAATCAAAACGACATTCATGTCATAAGATTGTTTCTTTCCACCCTTTCCTCGTCCTAATCCGTTGTTTATCATCACAAAAATAGGAGGGTATGTTTGGAGTGTATCGAGGATGTTAATACAACATTTTACAATTTTACAATTAACAGGAACTATAACTTCTTCCTCTCCTGAAAATAGAGCAAATGTTTGGTTTGCAGTTTTATTGTAAACACCGTTAATTACAAAAACACCGCCGCTCATCGCAAGCGATGGTGAATTGATAATTGTGTGATTATTCATATCGAGTGTGGTCTGCATTAGCATTTTCCCACCCTCCAAAATATAAGGAGTGTCGTAAACACTGGCCGGTACATCTGAGTGGTATCCTTTTATTCCGTAAATTATAAGGTAAGCTTGAGCTTGCGAAGCTGATGTTGGTGAGCCGCTACATTTTAAATCGACCCTAATATATTCCGGTGGTGTGATTTTCCACTTATGCAGATGAATAATGTTTCGACTGTAATTAGTAAAGTTTTTTGGTGTTTGTTTACCAATGTTGAGAGAAGCCGATCGAACATCGACGCTGACGCCACTCATCGTAGGTGGGATAAATTCAATACAAACGGTATATTCTCCCTTTGGTAATTTATACATATTAAAACCGATTCTTGATGCGTAGCTATTTAGTGGATGCTTGTGTAATAGCAACGCATAAACTTTTCTGTTTAGCGTATGCGGCGACTCCACCAGATCGACTATACCGGTGACGGTTATACCAGACTCAGATGAGCTTTCGTCAACATTTTCCATTATGTACCGGAACTCATCTTTCAAATTTGATGAGTCACTGATATGTGATTCGTCAACATATTTTTTGAGCTTTTCTTCAGATTCTATCATGTGAGTTACCACATCCCCTATCTTGAGATTAAGATTTCTATCAACGTAAGATTTTGGTGTAGCCTGATGATCAAGAGTCGGTGTTGCAATATTGTTGATATAACTACTATTCATATCCAAGATACCGGTCATTGTTCCACCTGTCAAAGAAAGCTTTTTAGTTGTCTCGGTGTCTACATATCTTTTATTTGCTCCTCGGTCAGCGACCGTCGGGTCCTTTACATTGTAAACCGTATTGTTTCCCATATCTAAACTAGTCTCCATCGGAAACGTCTCTTTGCGAGATAAGAAAATATTCCTAACATCGCTGTAAGAGACAAGATTGTTATAATTTGCTCCTAAATCGTGATATGATTGTTGTTTCGAATGGACAACATTGAAACGTTGCTTTAGATCGATATTTTTCACAACCTCATGCGTAGGTTCAGGAGCGTTAGGATGAAATTTTTTCAAAGTCACCATATTGACGGCAGACAGATCGTTATCTTCGTCCGTGTCTAAATTTGTGATTAGTTTTCTGTTCATGTCGATCTCTCCGGGAAGAATCAATCTATTTCCTCTGAGATCTAAATCACCGGTCATATGTGTACTTCCATCCAAGTTTAGAAAGTGTGTTTTAGCAGTACCATAATTAATAGCATCCTTCAAGTCGGTCGGATTATCTATGTTTACCAATCTTTTGTTTTGAATATCATAATCACCCGAAGACGTTAATTTGAAACCGACGCCTGGTAATCCTTGTGGTCCTTGTTCTCCACCTGATGGATGGTATCTGAAAGAATCTGGTAATACCCCATTTGAATAGCTCATTTTGTTTATATTCAGATTATATTTTCATCAAAATTTTTTAATACTCTTTTCTTTGGTTTGTCGATATAGAGAAAAGAGTATGGATCTTTTGTGGCCATTTCATATTGTTTCTTGTCAACGTTAACTTCACGACAAAACATAGAAATTTCGTTATTACTCGGAAATTCAAAAACGCAGAAATGCGAACAATTTAACCGTATATCTTTTGGTGTCTTATAATAACTTTGTGAAAGATAAATAACGCTACAATTTTTATGTCTACCGTTGATAAAATATTCAATCAGCGGATTTTGATTCTTTTCACATACAAAATCATCGAATATAATTATTTTTTGGTTTTCATCCGATAATGAAGATACCGGTATAATATCTTCTGGAGATATTTCTATCACTTCATAACCAGCATCTTGATTGATCGGGTCAAATTTTCTTAATAAGAACTGATATTTTGATTGGTCTAAATTTTTCGCATACAGATATACCTTGTCATAATACAATAAACGAAAAATCATATCAAGTAAAAGATTTGTTTTTCCTGAACCGGAAGGGCCGCAAATCAACATTCTAAAATTTTGATCTGGCATGAAAGAATGTAATTGCTTGTAATTTGTAACAATATCATCACCCACATCATAGTTTATAAACTTCATATTTTAAAACTATATATTTAAAAAATAAATAAAGTTTTAAAATATGAAACATAAGCGAGATATTTTCACGTTCAATCACATCGATACTTCGATCGGTGAGGAGAGACTGTTGGAGATTAAGGCTCTTTACAGATTTTATCATAAAAAAATGTGGTGTTATAAAAAGACTTATAGACGGTTCAAGCGGATGAATCTATTCTGTAAACTGAGTAGTTCATTTCTTATCGCGAGCGGTACAATAGCAGGCGGTGTTACGCTAAACCCGGTTACGCTAGGAGTTATTGCCGGTGCGGGATTGTTATTGAAAACATACGCCGATTACAAGAATTATAATCGAAGGATTGAAATGAGTAAACATGCATATACAACGTATCAGAAAGTATTGATTGACTTACGTTCTTGTATGCGAGGAAAACATTTCGATCACGATTCGTTTGTGGATGAGATGAGATTAATCGATGATATGATTAGCGATCTTTGTACGCTTTCTAATGACAGGATTGAAGAGAAATATGAGAGAATATTCATAACATGATAGCTTGAAATCTTTGTGTGAAATTTGCATGTATGTAAATTAGCTACATATTTCTTCGACGTAGTTACCAAAAAAATTTTTATTTACTTTTCCAGTTGGTGGTAACTACGTCGAAGAAATATGTAGCTAATTTGCATGTATGTTAATTAGGTTATAACATCAAAAATTGGACTTTCTGTACAGTGAACGTGTAGTGTTTCACGTGTAAAACCGCTTTCGACTGGTTAGTTGATGACATCATCGGTTATTTTTCACTGAACGTGACGGCGTTTCAGCTCAATGAACACATATGCTGTGGTATTTCAAGTCGTGAAACGCGACTTGAAATTGATTTATTTAAGTTTAATCTTCGTCATCTTCGCTTTCACTTTCTTCTATTGCTAACAACGAGAGATACTAATGACCGAGTTACGAGTTGAGTTGAGTTTGAGTTGAGCTTGAGTTAAGTTTGAGTTAAGATTGAGTTAAGTTTGAGTTAAGTTTGAGTTACCGTTGCTTTCATTTGTTTTTACTTAAAAGTGGTTAATGGAGGATCCAGATCTTTTCTACAGAAAATAGGCCGCCTGTTCTCTTTTCACGGGTGAAGAAGTGTTAATTTTACATTCCCAAGTGGGAAACGTTGCATTTTTCTCATTCAGACAGCCACAACAATTGTTTACTCTACGTAACTGGTTTTTCACTCACGCTCCTGTTGGACGCGCGAATAACGATTAATTTGAAGTTCTCAGCTGACTAACTTATAATTTGTTTTCTATACACGATGGGTAGCCTCTTAAGATAAGGTAATAAAATGATTCAGAAGCCAAAATATTTTATCACACCTCACGTCCGACGGAATATCCTTCAATGGCCTCCCTTGGCTGACTTGGCTGGTTGGCATTCAGTTAGACAGGGAAGCAAATACGCCGAGTTCATTTTGCACAAGCTCAGAAAATTCATCAAGTACAAAACCAAATTCGTTTGAATCGCTTGGCGTGGGCGAGCGAAAAAAGTCGGGGCCAGCGAAATAAAACGCGCGTTTTATCTTCGCTTGTCCCGTCTTAAAAATTTATATTTTCTACCACCAGCACAACCGTTTGGTTAGTACAATCTATCACACGACGCGGAAATATAGTATGAAATAAGCAACAAAGTCGAATTTATCCTCCTTTTTGAGTCCCATAGATTGAACAGGTCTAAGAAATGTACAAAAAGCCTTTTTTTTTCTTAAAGTTCCATCGGTTTCACCATGCGGCATTTCACACGGTGGTCGACGAATCTGCGGTTGAAACTTTTTACATTCCATCGTGCCGCGCTCATGTTGTTACAGCAGCCACGCGTCTTTGTAAAACCAGGAATCGACACGGAACACCCCGGAACCTACCCGGGACACCTCCGGAACATCCCCGGAACCGCCCGGAACACCCCCGGTAAACACCGAAACATCCCCGAAACACCCCGGAACATCCCCTGAACATCCCCTGAACAATCAATCAATCAATCAATCAATCAAAATCTTAATTTATACACGGTTAAAAATATCGGTATTTACCCTATCCCAGAACACCCTCGGAACCTAACCGGAACACCCTAGAAGCCACATAAAATAAAAAAAATAAATCAAAGGCTCCTTTGAAAAAAATTCTGCACACCTTCGGACCCTCCCCTCTCCTAGGAGTTTTGCTCCACGGACCTCCCAACCCACTTCGTCCAACTCCCCCGCCCCCAAAAATGACTTTTATTCGGGATTTCTATCACCTCACATTTTACGAAACCATGAAAAATTTGCCGGTATAACTTATGCGACAAAATGTTCTTTTCGCGAACCGTAGTCTCCTACGCATCCGTTATTTGAGTCCGTCACACAACGCTACTGATCCGGCTGCGTAACGCAAAAGACTACGGGAACCCTGGATGATGCGTAAAATTTAACGATTCGGTGATGTTTTACGAAAAAAATGAAAATCCAAAAAGGACCTCTGGCGAGAGGTTATGCTTTAACCTCGTTATGTTCGTTATGTCCTCGTTATGTTTCGTTATGTTTCTTTATGCTGCGACTTGAAGCGGTGTAGTAGCTTTTATAATATCTCGGCAGGAGGTAGTTTTTACGCCTGAGGCTGCGTTTTTTTGGGAAAATCCGAATCCGGTTTTGAATCCAAAAAAGATTTTGCGGTTTTTCTTTTACTAAAATCATGAATCAGATCAAAATCTCAATCCGGATTTTTAGATTCGTGATCTAAGCGTTTTTTTGGGAATGGATTCGAAAAAAAGTACATCTGACAAGCGGTCTTTCGTGCAAATTTACTCGCTCCGTTCGCTGTTTTGTTTCTTTCACGATTTCATATAATTTTATTGCGTGTATTTTGAAAACTGTTTGTCGAGCAGACTGATAAACACAAGCGAGTCAAAATAGCTAGGTTCGTTTACCAACGGTATTTTTTTTTGGTCCACAAATCCAATTTCGGATTCTCCTAAAAACAACGCAGCCTGAGTGAGCATCTCTTTCAGAGCACGTTGTTGGCTTCTTGGACGAGTAAGGGATTGACCATTTTATTTTTGAGGGTGGGGTGGGGGGGGGATTGGGCAATTACCAAAAGTAAATTCCAGCACGGCAAAAGTAGAAAAAAAAAAATTCGTGCAAAGCGAGCCAAAGAAAAGAAAAGTATGGATCGAACAATCTCGAAAAAAATCTTGCATAGCCTCAATATGGAGAAAAATAGTTCCAGAGATGTACCGGGGTGTTCCGGGGATGTTCCGGTGGTGTTTTGGGGGTTTCCGGCCGCGATTGGGGTTGTTCCGGGGTATTCCGGGTCCATTCCTGATTTTACAGAGACACCCCTCCCAGTATCTCTCGCTGTGCTCTTCGATTGCCAAAATAATTTTTTAGAATTTTTTTTTGCAGAAATATGGCTTAAATTTGTTCCCGACAAAAAAGTTGTGGCCTCTATTGTGAACCGGCTAAGGTCGTAAACTGGATTGTGGGCAAGGTGTGGCTGAGGTGCCTCTTTAATATTAAAGAGACACTGTCGCCTAGTTTTAGTATCACTTTGAAAAGCCAAAAAACATATTTTTTTAATGGAAACCTTAAAATGATGGTCCAGTTTTGTTAACAAATACTCTACCAGTGCACAGAAACTAGTATTCGTTATCTTTGGCTGCGGATGGCCAGGATGGAAATGAATTGCAACTTGAAAAAATTGGCCAATTTTTTCAAGTTCCTCTCAAGAGTCGTGGAAAAATCACAGAAAAATTTATTATGGTTTGTTCTTCCTTGAAGAAATCACTTGATATTATCTTCTTGGTGTTTTAAAAGCAATTTTATGTTTGAGCAAAGGTACTTTGTCATATATTTAGTGTATTTTGACCAAAACACAGCAAAATCTGCGCGACAATGCCCCTTTAAAAGACCTTTTCGACTAATTTTAGTGAAATCAGCGACTATTTACCTTCTCAGCTTCAGTAATAGTTGTAATTGTGAAAAGGCCAATCTAAACGGCATTTCGGCTACCTATAAAACGAAGATGATGTTACACAACCCCGATATAACGATGTTCCCTAATTGGCCGTACCTTGCTCATTTTGATGGCTCTCTGAAATGCGCTTTGGTCAGGCGAACTACTTGGGCTACCTGAGGAGGCCTCTTCTTGGCGACCCGACACAACATCTGAATATTTTCTTTTTGACATCGCGAAAAAAGACAAGAACTTTCCGATTTTCAAAACACTCTAACCCGAAACGTAACTCAAGTACCGCACCACACTAGAAGTCGTCGATGATCAAGTGATGTTATGATCGTTTCAATTAATCACAACTTCACGGAGAAGCAAAACTGCGTTTGTTGTCTGCATTGTTTTTCATTTCCCATTCAGAATTTTTTTTTACAAACATCATAGAATTAGATTAAAAAGTTGTTGGTACCACACTGTAAACTTCGCACAGCCAACGTTCATACCTTGTTCATGGCTCCTGGTACAGTTCAGAAAGACACCCTGTTAAAGACGCTAAATAGTGAAATTGTATACACTGTTTAAGACAAAAGACACTGAAAACCATACCCTGTTGGGCGGCACATATCCGTTTAAACCAAATAAGGGAGTGAAAACGGGTGTAAAATGGTCTATCCAATCACAGTAGTGTCTGTTACTGACACAAAAAAACGCACGCGACAAAAGGTGATGTGATGTTCAAAGCTAAACAAAGACGTATGTTTGCCTGAAACGCAAAAAATGATTTTCGTCAACATGCCAGCATGTAAAGACCATCTCATAAGCCTGAATCAAGATATCCTATTATTCCTTGATCCATCGGCGTTCGGTCACAGCTTTTTAAAGCAAACTTTGAGTTTTGTTTTTCGATATTACCTATTTTGATCTGCTTTTATTTTACACAAAAAATTCCATCCGATCTTTGAAGTTTTCGGTCTTTCATGGTCTATGTTTGAAGCCCAGAACCCTACGGCAAAACAATTTTCGAATTTTAGAGCTAAAGAATAATCGTAAATAAATAAAAGCCTGAATCGATCAGTCCTATTTTAGAAAACGCGATGTAAGGAAAGAAAGATTAAGATTTTATTTGTTCATTATCTTTAATTTTTGACTTTCTTTTTATTTTGAACTGTTTTCTTGATCCCCGATCCCTGATCCGTGTTCCTCGATCCTTGATCCCCAATCGATATCTTCCAGGCACGGGAGAAATTCGACTTTGTTTTTGTGTCTTTAGCTAATTTGATACTATATTACCACGTCGTGTGATAGGTTTCTGACCAAACTGAACGGTTGTGCTGGTGGTGGGAGCTAATTTATAGGGATTCTGACTGGGTGCGGAAAAAAAATTAAAACTGTGCGAGAGTTTTGGGGCAAATTGTGCGGGAAATAACGTCGATTGTGCGGGAAATTGTGCGGGATTGCGCAACCCTGTGACCAACCACATATTCAATCACCAGTGTTCTAGCCAGGCCAGAAAAATATAACAGGGAGATGTTTTGCCTTGGGGATTAAAATGTACCCAGCAATCGCCAATTTGCGGCTGTTTTTCTTCACCAAAGTTTATTTGTCTCCACAAAATCACATTGCGTGACACGATGAACTCGATCGGGTAAAACCGATATACCACCTCAAAATAAAATATTTCCGATCTGAGCGAGTTCCTTTGTGAAAAATCCGTAGATTTTATGTAGTGTGAATAATTTCCAGTAAAGGTTCACACAATTTCTTCGAAAGTTTGCTGCAAAAACACAACCCGGTGATGTATGCAAATTGGGTGCTAAATGTAATTTGATAGCATGTTTGTTTTTCATTTTCCTGAATGAAAATGGCTTTCACTTGATTGAAAAAATCAAATTCAGTATTCTGATCAGAACTTAATAATTTTCTCCTATCAATCCGAAGTTCCAGCGCTTTAAAAGTTTGTTTGTCGATCAGTTCTTTGCGAAAATAATTCACACAGAGTGACTTTCATTTCGACGCGACGGTACATTTCTTCGGTGTTTCTTCTTCGGTCCCCGACATATTAAACTGAAAGAGGAACTGGAGGAAGCGAAAGCGCTCGAAAAAATATCAACAGGCTGCTAAGAAAAACGACATAATGTCTGGATAACGACAACTAAAAAGCTACGCGAAAAATTCGGTAGGAAGTCGATAGAGACAATACAGTGCATTAGAATGTAAAATTTTCACTTTATCATTCCTGAAATGCGAAAAGACGGTTTTATTGTCCGTCATACTATCTTTTATCTGTTTTTCTTTATATAAAAAACATCTTGTTCTACCACTAACGACGTTTTAAGTAAAAACGGTAACTCAAACGTAACTCAAACTTAACTCAAACTTAACTCAAACTCAACTCAAACTCAACTCAAACTCAACTCTAACTCAACTCAACTCTTAACTCGGTAAATAGTCGATCCCGCTAACAACGCTTGTCTCTGTTTTAGCGGTTTAACATATGCTTCGTGAACTTTCATCTGTATCGAAACGACGCTGTCACTGATGTAAATGCTTTCAATTAACAAAGCTAATTTGACTTTACAATATTGGTTAAGATAGTCGAGCGGATCAGGTTTCTCGTTTCCTTTCGCTGTGAATAGCGATAAAATCTTATCTGACTTTTCTGAATATATCAGTTTAGCATATAATACTGGTGATTTTGTTTCATCTCTCTTTACCTTCTTCTTACCTTTCTTATCGGTATACTCGAGTTGTTTGAAATATAAAAGCTGACTTAATTTATTCGCTATTTCCGGACCATGTGTACCTTCTAATTGTTCAAAACAAATATCCTCGAGGAATGTTAAACACTTAAAAAACTCTTTTTCTTCTGCTGTCGGTTCTTTCTCTTTACTCCATAAACAAACCGGAATAGAGTAACCGACTACCTCGTTAGTTACTTTATCCTTTCTTTCATTCACTCCAAAACTGAAGAGAAATGGTGATTCGATAACTAGCGGTCCTTTCTTGTTATTAGGATAATTGGTTTCAATCTTAATCCTTTGATATTCTG
Source organism: Cladopsammia gracilis (assembly GCA_022457155.1). NCBI lineage: Eukaryota > Metazoa > Cnidaria > Anthozoa > Scleractinia > Dendrophylliidae > Cladopsammia > Cladopsammia gracilis. Next base: position 255,818 of record JAJGOT010000673.1, on the reverse strand, counting down.
AATCGGTGTTTTTCACCGTGTATGTTACAGCTTCGTGGAAAGTAATATTTTCTTTGCGGAGATTTGAAAGACTTGTCAGTTGCATGTTTGTTATATAGTATATTTATTTCTTTAAGACAATTTTTTTTCAACTCGTGAAACGCGAGTTGAAATTATAATTAGTTTTAATCTTCACTTTCATCACACAATTCAATTTCTTCATTTTTAGCATATTCCTCTATCCGTCGTTGTATCTCTTCTTTACATTCCTTACATTTACCAATTTTTTTACCATGATTACAGACAGCCTTTCCACCACATTCAACACAATATCGTTTGTTTTTACCATGTTTACAGATTCCCTTTCCACCACATTCTTTGCAGTAATATTTGTTATTACCATGAAAACAGATACCATTTCCTCCACATTCTCTACAATAGTACTTGATGTTCCAATGAATGCAGATACCATTTCCACCGCATTCTTTACAAGTATACTCTTGTCTACCATGTTCACAAATCCTTGCTCCTGAACACTCTTTACAATTGTATTTATTTCTTCCGTGATAACAATGTAAAACTTTACGCTTTGGTGATTTCACAGGCTCTTGTCTTTCAACAGCATCTAGCGCATCAATTAATTCTGCTTTCCGCATTAGATAATATCCCTTGATTTTCATCTCTTTTGCTAAAAATTGCAATTCTTTGAGTGTGCTTTTCGAGCGCTTTTCCATTGCTTTTTATTAAGTATATTTTATTTCTTTAATTCCATTTTTTATTTATTTCATCTCTAGTTTTTAGAGATGAAACTTATTATACTTCCCTTCACTCTCTTTTCAGATGACAAAACAAATCTACATTTTGTACAAGAATACTTATTATAAATTCAACATTTTCATATTCACAGTTACTCCGTAGTAAAAGCTTAATATTTTCTATAGTCTCTAGCGTAAAATCATACAATTCTTTTTTAAATGGTTTACGGTACAGTGAAATTTCAATAATTTTTATCGCTTCTTTTTTCAAAAATTTCCGTGATTTCATTTTGAAAACACGTTTGTCAAGAACACAAAACAAATCTACAGTTTTAATAAGAATATCAAATATAAATTCTACACAACGTTTATCACAGTTGCTTTGTAGTAAAGCAGAAATATTATATTTTATTTCTTTCGCTAATTCCTCTAAATCAGCATGATCTTCTGGATATGTTGTATCCAGTTTTTCATCCAATGAATTGTTAATAATTCTTTCCACTTCTTCCATCCTAACTTCAATCGAATCCATTGCTTTTTTTTTATTATACACTTTTTATTTCTTTAATTCCATTTTTTACATATAAAATTCCTCACTCCAACTCACTAACATTGCTTGAGTGGTATCTCTTTGAGGTAGTCTCTTTAGGTAGTGGCGATTTTTTTCTTCCATGGAACTCGTCAGTGTTGCTTGAGTGGTATCTCTTCAGGATAGTCTTCATGACTCGCGAGTCACGAGTTGTGAAATATCTTTTACCGTTAAATTAGTGTGAATGGTTGATAATTTAACGGTAATTCAATGAGATGCGCTAGACATCTGAACGTCTGAATGGACCATTTTCTCGTTAAATTAGCGTGAATGGTCGATAATTTAACAGTAATTCAATGAAATGCGCCAGAATCGGCAAATACTCTCTACTGTAGTTCTTTATCTTGCTTCTCGAGTACACACACGGAGAGATTTTACGGTATGTATTTCATGGCCGAAAGCCATATAGTCGTCGATATAGACTTAAATATGCATGCATAAATTTGCATGCGCTAATGTGACACGAAAAAAAACAAGAAAAGTCAACGCCAGATTTACAACTCGTGTGCTTCGCCACGAGTAATAATAAAATTGAGTTCGTAGGTAGTATGTGCTCTTGGACAGCGCAGTGATTGAGTTTGTTGCTTAGTCCCGGGCGGTCCGAGTTCGAATCTCCATAAAGTCCTCTTTTTTTTCTTTTTTCGAACTGGACATTATGAAAGTGATGTACTTTTTTTTTCGTTCGTCAAAAATCCTTACGTTTAATTTAAATATATATCGAACTGTGTCAGTGTGAAAACGTAAGCTTACGGCAATATTGCGTTACGCGTTAGCATTTCTTCTTCTCGGGTTGGCTCTCAGGAGCCTTTGATTAGACATAATTTTAAGCTTATGTTTCTCTGTAAAAGCACTCAAATCACTTGGAAATCAATGCTGCAATAAGTTAAAGGCGCCACGAGTTCAAGCTGTGTACAGCTTCTTGTTTATCATGTATAGCCATCATGTATCATGTATCCATCATCCCATCTCTCCAATTTATCTAATGCATCTAATCCATCCAATCCATTTAATCCTTCCAATCTCTCCAAGCCATCCAATCCCTCTAATCCATCTAATCCCTCCAATCCCTCTTATCCATCCAATCCATCTAATCCAGCCAATCCCTTCAATCCATCCAATATTGGATGGATCATCCATCCAATCCCTCTGATCCATCCAATTCCTTCAATCCATCTAATCTCTCTAATCCATCTAATCCCTCTAATCTATCTAATCCATCCAATCCCTCTAATCCATCCAATCCCTCTAATCCATCTAATCCCTCTAATCCATCCAATCCCTCCAATCCATCTAATCCATCCAAGCAACACAACTTAACAAAGGAGGATATTACCACCTTCCCGGCATGCACTTCAAACAAACTATATCAAACGGCGGCGACCCACAAGCAGCTCATTTTACACAGACGCCGTTGAGGTTGGAAGTCAGTTGGTCGAAGCGGAAACCTTTTAAAAGAAATTTACTGTTACTGTTACTGTTACAGGATATCTTCCATTTCAGGTTATATATTCTACAAACTAGCTAGTTTGTTTTCAAGGCCGCTTAACTTCTCAGACAGGCCGAAACCCTCGAATTTTCTATTGGCGTCGCGTGGTAGACGCGTGAAATCTCTTCATACATTTGTGGAATCACTAAACTTTTCGCCATTCGAAAACAATGCCGGCTTAAATTAGAAGAAATATCCGTATTTGCTTGCCTTGACCTATTGAATCTAACACGCATGAACGGAGCCTGTGAAATTAAATTCCCCGCTCACAAAAACATAAAACCACAGCTACTCAATTTCAACTCAACTAGGATTACACAACACGCGAATGTCCTGCTGTGTCTGTTCACGGCTTTGTTTATATTTTTAGTTCGAAATCAACCGTCGCTTTTCTCGCTATTTTCCGACCTTTTTGTGGTACGAGTACCAATCATTTAGCTTTATTTCATCTTATTTATTACTGTGACCGAATCGAATCAGACCGCAAATGCAAATAAATCTTCTCACAAACGACACGCCGCTTGGAGCTTACTGGACTAGCTATCAATTCAACGCCGATAAAAACAGACAGCCACCGAAATAGTAGTCTCCCACGCAGCCGTTATTTGTCTCGTCACGCAATGCTAGGAGCGTTGCGTGACGAGACAAATGACGGCTGCGTGGGAGACTACCGAAATAGATCTTAATCACCTTCAAAATTTGGGATGAAATCGTGGAGTCAACTGGAGTCAATTACGTTTTCGCGAACGTTTAAGCCTTGAATGACTGGATTTGGGTATTATTTGGCTTTTGACTCACTTTTTTGTATCAATCCACTACAACATTAATTCCCTTAAAATGAACCACCTCCCAGACTTCTACCGTGAAGTCTTGAAACATTGGCAAAGCACAAAACATGCCTTTCAAGAGGACACCTCCCCATAACGAAATAATTTGGAACAACTGCAACATGAAAATTAATGGTAAAGCACCCTTTATAAAAGCAGGGGGCCGTTTTTCGAAAGACCCGGTAATTACTGGGCCCGGAAATCTGTTTTATTTTCATTGAAGATTGCGGTTTCAAAAGTTTTGCAGATAATACGATAAAACTATCAGTTAGCAAAACAAAATGGACTGGTTTGTTCGCCAGGACCTGCGCTTGTATTCTTTAGATTTTGATTTCAATATTTGGCTTCGGGCCCGAAAAGTTACCGGGAGTTTCGAGAAACGGGCCCCTGGTTTGAAAAAACTATTGTATGCGTCGAAGACCTCCTTTACAATGATGGTAATTTCCTTTCTTTCAATCAATTTTATCCAAAAAATATCATCTTGAAACGCCTTACACTCTTCATTTTGGATTAATTAATTCTATTCCAACCACCTGGAAATTAGCAATGAGAAGTACCCATCGGCAAATGTCGGAAAATGAAAATGTTACAAACACAATTTCCACTAAAAATGTTTACTCTGTTATGTTAAAAAATGTCTTTTTACCTCCCACCGCGGAAAGCAAAATTTTAAGATATGGTTTTACCCGAGAAAACATTCATAGAGTTTATGAGCTGCCCTTTCAAATAAAAAATGACATAAAGATAACAATGTTTCCATGTAAGATTATTAACAATATTCTTCCAACAATAGTTAGTCTTTTTAAAGCTAAAATATCTGATAATGATATATGCCCTCAATGTCTCACTGGCAGGCGTTCCTTAGATCACGTTTTTACACTGCCCTTCAACTTTGCCATTTTGGAGCTCATTTCAAAACTGGTAGGCCAGTAAAACTAAAGAAAACATCACATCAAAAAGCATGATTCTATACGGAATATTTAACAATATGAAGCAAAAGTACTCTTTGAATTTTTTGCTTCTCATCGTGAAGTACTCTATATATAATAGTTGCTTACATGACAAAAAAATCTGTTTCGACAGTTTTCTTACATTCCTAACAGACAAAACAACTTACAAAATGAAATAAATCTTTTGTAACTTCTTTTTTCTTCTTCTTCTTCTCTTAGAATAATTAATTAAAAAAATAATAAAAGAAATAAAAAATTTAAAAAAAATCTTTCCAAAAAGAAACTCAGCAAAACAACACAACTAAACTAAACTAATGTATGACAACAAGCATTTAACTTGTACGGTACCTGAGGTGTGTCAAAGAGTAGTCCAGATTCTCTATGTTTAATCACCGCAGCATTTCCAGGAATGTTCCGTGCCAACACAGGGACACCGAGCTTCATGGACTATTCAAAGGAAAAGGCAGGACATACTTTCCTTGTTTGCATCAAATTACAGTAAAGGCATTAGCTAAACAACCGACATAAAAATGTGGTTCAAATGGCAAAGAGATTTTGATCAAGCAGATTCCGATTACATACACTATCTCAATTACGGTAGGGTCGCAGCTCTTAGAAGCCTCTATTTTCATTGGCCTTGTAAAACACAGCTGCTATTGTTTTCAGGGTTAGGGTCCATTGTTGTGTTGTTTGTCCTATTGTTAGGTCTAAGGGTGGCAAGCCAATGGTGTGAGACCTTCTAAGAGCTGCGACATCACCCCTCAATTACTTTATAATTGTGACTTCCACATCTGTCCAATCTGTTATTCCTTTTCAAAATTGCTCAAAATTTTCAGAATATTTGGAAAGGGCATATTGATAATTCATTGAATTCAAGTCACTCAATTTGTCACTTCATCGTACAAAAAAGGGGGTAAGAAACAACAAAATATGTATTATAACTGTTTTACTCCTGGGCGGGGGGGGGGGGGGGGCGTTGGGAGTACTCCATAATTTAGGCTATATGGTAGGCTCCACCCGAAAGGATAGCGAAATTTGAATTTTCTGAATGTTTTTCATCGAGGTACAATTTTTTGTTACATGTGTATGAAGGGGTATCATTTCGATAATACTGTAAATCCTCTATTTAACCCTCCCCACTCCCCCGGGTGGGGGCTTATTTATTTCAACCACGTTTGAAGGGGGCTTAATAGAGCAGGGGGGGGGGGGGGGGGGGCTTATAATTTAGTGAAACGCAATGTTATCTGAGCTTCCTGTACGTGGATAAGTGTCCATAAACCATTCTTTGATTGATCAATAGAGAGTTATACATTCATTCATTCATATTTTAGTACCAGTACCGGTAATATTTTTCCCCAAAGCTCGCAAGTACTGCATGTGAATTTGTGACCGGATTGGAATGGTAAAAATGTTCCCGTAATATGGTCTGTCATTTATTTTCTTGGTTGTGAAGGAAAAGGGAGGGGAGGGGGGCTTGAAAGAGGAGGGTGGGGGTCTAAAGACCCAGTATTGTCCATTATGCTTCATGTGCCTCTGAACAATAAAAGCCTCTCTCCTGTTCAATCCAAACAATAACAGAGGTGCGTGAAGTATAATGGACAATACTGGGCCTTTAATAGAGGATTTACAGTTGTCGTTAAAGGTAATGGGTAAGAGGTTGAACCTTCATGCGTTGCAGCAGTATGCAGCAGCTCTTACAAGGTCTTCTCTGATTTGCTGAGAAAACAATAGAACAAACAACACAACAATGGACCCTGGCCCTGAAAACAATAGATCTGCGTGATACCCAGGTCCAATAAAATTACTTTATATATCATTTTACTGTAACAAAAAGACGGACACCTCTCTAAGATGGACAACGCACACTTGTGTCAATGGACACTTGAGAAGTGTTTCTTTTTAATGAAAAATACTTAGAAACTGAAATGTAGTTATATTTTTTAAACTAGAAGTCGTGAACATTTACTGTTTTATAGACATGTTTCAGTTTGCAACACGTTACTGCTCACTTTTCAGAAGCAGTAAACTACTGATTGTAATGAACAAACAAGTCCACTTTGTAATATTATTTTTGTTCCACGGTTTGTAGGTTAAACAGACGTGTTTTCATTGTGCATCTGTTCAGCTTTATTATCTCAGGATTACTGGTGTCACATTACCTGCACTCTCTATAAGCTGGACACCTTTAAGATGGACAGTTGGGGCCAGTCCCGACGGTGTCCGTCTTAGAAAGAGTTGACTGTACGTGGTAAAAATACATTTCCTGAAGCTACTTAATGAAAAATAATTTCCAAACCCGTCTTTTGAAAGGACACTAACCTCGAGAACTGCAGATGCCATTCCTTCACTGGTTGAACTATTTACAACAGCAAAAGAATCTTGAATTGCTGCGTGAAGATCGCAAGTTGGCAAAGGTGGCATAAGAACAACTCCTGGGAGCCTGTAAACGATGGAATAACAACACAAAATCACAAAAGCCACTTCATAAAAAAAGGCATTACGGTCAAAGTTGGTCAAATCGCCCCCCTCCCCCATCTTCTCACGCCCACTAAAAAATCACCAAAATATTCAAAAAACATTACATAACATCATAGGCATCCCAAAATCACGATTCGAGAAATAGATCTAGCGTAGCAAGTGGGACATGACTATCTGACTGAAGTATGCGGTATTGTGTTACAATGTCGGCTGTTGAGAATTTGAGTGCTCTATCGTATGGAATTGAAAATAATGTAAAATTTAAAATCTCAAACTAATATTTTACCCTACTTTTAATGAAATAAAAGAAATATTCTCACCTTGCTTTTTTTCTGTTGTCCTTTTGGGGGATTTCATCGTTTTTTTTTTTTTTGCTGGGGGGACTCCGATATGAAAATAACGGGGGTGCTTGTCGTACCTCTTAGGGGTCAAAATTTGTAGATTAGTACCACTTAGGGTGCGGAAATCTAAAATGACCATGGTTAGAATTATCGCAGTACCTTTTAGGGTATTGAGCTGAAAAAATATGACAGAATATGTCTTGTGTTGTAGAAAATTGGTACCTCTTAGGAGTAAAAATATGTTTGAGCCACGCCCATCAAACAAGATTCTGGTACCTTTTAGGGTGTTTTTCAAAATTTTCCAACGAGCAACCCTGTCATTTTTATAGGGGAGTCCCCCTGGGGGGTTTGGAATTTCTGTCCTCGTCTTATGAAGGCTGCGACAGAAATTCCAAAACCCCCCAAAAATGATGAAATCATCCATTGTAACACAACACTGCATACTTTAGATAGTCACGCTAGATTGATGTCTCGAATCGTGAGTTTGGGATGCCTGTGATAACATTCATCTACAATCTATGATGGCAATCGTCGATTGTTTGAAACATTAACGAGATAATTCAATAAAACCAATCTCAAGTACAGTGGAACCTCGAAGGGACTGGGGAAATTGGTTCGTTATATTGAGGGTTGGTTATATCGAAAACCTCGTTATCCTGAACAAATTTGTGGAAAAACAACCAAAATGTTCGTTATATCGAGGTATAGTTATTTGTTTTGTAACGGTGTTACGTATATCCGGATCTTAACAAATAACAGCTACAGTACACTGTATATATAACCACAGCACTGGAAAACTGTATTGGTTGTACTTTTGCCTTAATAGCACACACTGTTGATCTGTTCCACATTCATCTTTTGTCGCATGTTGACATTTATTCGTTATATATTGGGGTACATTTTATGTTTGGGCTGCCTGATTGTGTTCGTTATAACGAGGATTTCGTTATATCAAGCTTCTGTTCCATACATTTTACTTGTAATTTTGCCAGGCTGAAGAATATCGTTCATTATACCGAGGATTTAGCGACGCTGTTAGGCTAAGCCTATCTATCTGTATATATATATATATATATATATTAGTAAATACGTTTCTGATCAGTCGGGCTTTGATAAATCTTTCCTACGAAATTACATGTCAAAGTGAAGGCGACAAAGAAGTTTTGCACTCAGGGCAAAGACGCGTCCTTTTAAACGTGCTGGAAATGCTGGATAAAGAAATCGGAAGAAATGGTACCGACAAAGTTTTTTCTCGATTCGTTCCGCTAGGTACAAATGTCACAGGACACCCAACATCGCATTAGGAAGCGTCTCCTTCGTCGACGCAAAAAGTTTCTCCTTCATAATAAACAGCCTTCTTTCAAACATTTTATAGAATATGCAATTCTATGAAATCAAGTCGTAAGTCGCCTTCAACGAAGACATCCTTAGGAGCCACATTGCAGATGTCTGCTTTGGAAGCCAGACGTGAGCGGTCTTTCTCGGCTGTCCGTACAGCAATAGTTGGATCGCTCGGGGAACCATTAATCAGAATGCTCCTTTTTATCGTGGGCCAGTTCAGCCATATAATAAATATGGCTATTTTTTTAAAAAAGGTATCAATATAAAGTTTGATACATTAAAATCACCAACTGTCATCTCAATTACTTTTGTGGTACCTTTGGACTTCAGATTTCACCTCTTTTGCAAATTCTGTGTCAAGCTAAAACAAAAAAAGACATCCATGTCAGGATTCACGTTTAAATTCGCATTTTTTATAATAATAATAATGATAATAATATTTATATAGCGCCAAATCCACTAATTGCCCATGGTGCTTTACAATAAGAATATTAAAAAAAGAGTTATGTTAAGTTAAGAGTTACATGTATGAGACTTTACCTCTGGTCCAACAATTATCAAGTGGGTGCGATGGTCTTCTTTATGCCACTCTAAATAGATGAAACAGTCATTTAAACAAAAATTCAGAGACGATGATTTTTAACTGTAATTAATAATTATTCACCGAAGTAGAGGTGAATAGTGGTGGATATATAACAAGATGCGAAGTGCCAAGGTAAATATCTTCCACCCTTCACGGACACTGAGGTGAATAACTGTTTTAGCACATACCAAACCAGTGGCTATAACCAGCCAAACATGGTTGACTGCTGTTCAAGGAAAAAATACTTGCAAAATCCAGAACAATGCCTGGAGGTGAATTGCAATTTAAGCAACCAATCAGAACACACAAAAAAATATATCGACTGGTTTGGTATATCATGACAATGGTTTTATATTCCCACTTAACACTCACGGGCTATCCAAGTGACTCCCAACTGATATTTGTGGAAATAAGATATTTTTATAATGTTCCAATATGTCTTAAAGTGATAATAAATGGAATGATGTTTTTAATGTAAAATTGAAGTTGCTGCACATGTTACAAGTTGTTTTTAAAACAGTTTAAAAACTTGCAACACGAAAGCGCAAAAACATTGTTGCCTTAAAAATCGTGCGCACTTTATGTTACACGATTACGATTTTTAATGCAACATTCTTTTGCATTAAAAATTGTTGGTAAAAATAATATTAAGGTTATCAAGGTTTAAAATACAGTAACGATTCAGTGAATCAACGGATACTGTGATTAGGACGACTTTGACCCTTTCACTCCCAGAGTCAATTATGGAGACATGTAGGGTAGTTCTTACTTTTGAGTCTGTTTTGCAAGGTATATATACCATTTGTTTTTCAATATAATTACTAAATGAAATTTGGGATTTTCTCTAATTTTGATATCTGGCACTTTTGGGAGTTAAAATAAAGAGACGTTTTGGGTAAAGGGGTTCAAGTTATTTAAATTCTAAATAATTACATACCTGCTATTGATGTTGCCAAGTAAAGTGGATCTTTAACTCGTCGTAAACCAGCAACTAAAACAAACACAATCTGTAAAAATAGAACAGCAAAACAAATAATTATAAATTTTAAATGGTTACGTAGGGGTGTTAAAAAGTGATCCTGGTTTTACAATAGTGACAGCCGCTTAGTTTAGCTTTTTGAAGTGAAATGGTTAATATCACTTAAGTGGAATCTACCCACCAAGTCAGAACATTGAGAATCTTGACAAATGTGGCAGCTGTTTGATACTGCAGATTGATTTAATGGATCTATGAAAACAAGAATGATATAAAATCTTAAGGATGTTCGCGCAATAATCTTCCAACTTGATTTTTTTTATAAAATTTTTGCTACAGCTAGGTAATGAATGAGTTTCTCAGGTCACAATGCAAAAAACTGGAGGGTCACTGACTTGGTTTCGGAGATCTAAAATATCTGAAAGGCAACCCTTCTTTTGAAAAATCGGTCTGTTGTAAATGAATCTCTAAAATTCAACTTTCTATGCCACATTTTATACGAGTAGCTCTGTTAAGCAAATTCATTTTATTAACTGTTGACATCTCTTAAAGGAAATCTAATCTTTAAACGACAGCATTTGCAAATCCTGACAACCCCAAATTGGCAGGATTCGATGTCGCGTGGGTTGATTATTTGCTCATTTTTTCACAATCTGTCGAGAATTAGAAAAGAAAATTATCTATCAAAAAAAATTGGGATTACCGACCATCCATGCGAGTTGATGCTATTAACACAGCTTTGACTGGACAACATTACAGACATAACACAGTTGACCTCTAGTCTGTTACACGCGGCTTTTGAAAGGGTTTTTTCGGTCAACACTAAAATCCTCCAAAACCAAGTAAATGTATAACCGTTAAAAAACATATATAGGTGGAAAACAGCATTTAAAAGCACTTTGTCGATTTTTATTGATTGACTACGCCAGGACAGATTTTACACCAGTCACATGCACCCGATGCACATCTGGGCATGCGTGGCAATATAGCACTGACCACAAATCTGGGGAAACACTGGCCGCTGGGCCTCTGACCTCGTAGTGGGCCCCCGGGCCGCCGGCCGTGAAGTTGGTCGCGGGTCGCGGGCCTGCTTTTAGCAAAACCCAAAATGAACTGCGGAATAGGAATTATGAACTTTGAACTTAAAGCTGGGAATTGAAAACTGTGAACTTTACATGGTTAATAGTATTTGCAAACAAATACCCTTAAAAATGGATGGACTATCTACGAAGAACATTACTCATTATAATTATGAGTGTGAATATTAGCCAATCTGAAAATGAATTTTGAAAATAATTCAATTAATAAAGGTCATCACATGTTCATGAGAAGATGAACAGCCTTCACATCACTATAATTTTTATTAAAGATTTAATGTAATTAAAATGAAATAATTACTTAATCTTATCCAAATGGCTCATTCTTCTTTGTCCTTTTAGGTGTAAGGGAACACCCTTGGGACCAAGGATATGTTTCCACTTACGGGAGGTGCCCGCTTATCGGAGGTTGAAAAAAGTACTACACTAGAGGGCGTGTAATGCACCAGTACATGTCTTTTGAAGCTTTTAAGACCACTTGTAATTTTGTTATCCATCACACATAAATTTAACACCAATTACTAGCAGTGCAATCAACTTGCAAACATTTTGCTTTAGTTTTTTTGTTGTGATTCGGAAGAAACAGCATGACAGCTGCATTATTTTTTTATAGAGAGCATTCTGGTTTGCATTTGCTCAGCTACATGCAAATATATATGGAAAATTTGACTTAAGTCATTAGCGAATAACATTGAATATTTGCCATGCAGGCCAAGCAGCAGCACAGTTGATGTGATTCAAACATAAGCTTACTCGATCTTCAATAAATCTGAACAAAATCATAAAAAAATCAAATTTTTTTTAGTAAAATAACACAAACTGAATACACAGTCATGAGATCCTAGCAGTGATAAAGCAAACAAAGGACCGTCTATATTTTAATGGCTGAAAACACCAACAGCAAGCAAAAACTGGTTCCAAACAGAAAAGAAATCGCAGCCAGCCATTACTTTACTTGCCATTAAAGTCAGAGACCAGCTAATTGTCTAGTCTAGCTTTCCGTACCTTTGAAAAGCACAATTTTGAATTTTGAATTTTGATTTCAATAATGCAATCCGTTCCCGATTAATGAAAGTCATTCCCAAATGACAAGCAGAACGCACTGATTATTTTGACTGTAATGTAGGTGAAGAGAGACAATGTGAAGCAAAGATTCACACCCCCAAACTTTCCAATGAACTTCTTTTGTAGTTAGCGAGGGATTCTAGTGACCTTCAGATCACATGTCTGTTGCGCTATAAACCATCAATTGAATATCAGGGCACCATGTTGTCCTCTCCCTTGCAGGGCTGGAAATAACGGCCGGTCAACGGACAATGTCCGGCCTGATTGGGGCTTTGACCAGTCAAACGTTCGTCTTGCCGGTCATGTTGACCGGTCACATTCATAGTGATCCTTTTAAAACTTTAGAAAATCAAACACAATAAAATAGCTGTTGTTTACCATGCACTTAATAACAAATGTCGCAAAGTTATCCTAGAGCTATAATAACGTTACCCGTAAAGCTACTGTAAAATTATCGCAAAGCGGCTACCGTAACGTTACATTTACCGTAACGTCCCCGTAAAACTACCGTAAAGTTATAGCAAAGGTATCGTAACGTTATTGTAAAGTTCCCGTAAAACTACCGTATAGTTACGAAAACTACCGTAAAGTTATCGCGTAAACGGTTACCGCAACTTTATCGATAAGTCCCTGTAAAACTACCGTATAGTTATGAAAGCTACCGCATAGTTATCGCAAAGCTATCATGCCGTTATCGTAAAGTTAACGTTATATCGTAAAGTTGCCATAAACTACCGCAAAAGTTATCCTAAAGTTATCGTAAAGTTGCTCGTAAAGCTACCGTAAAATTATCGCAAAGCAGCTACCGTAACGTTAGATTTACCGTAACGTTCCCATAAAACTACCGTAAAGTTATAGCAAAGGTACCGTAACATTATTGTAAGCCTGGTTTCCATATAACCGAAACTACCCTGTAACTGCCGTAAGCCGAACCGGCGGTAGCACTGGGGCACACCGGCGGTAGTTCTATTTTTAATGGAAACATTCTGTTCTGGCATCTGGGATGACCGGCGGCACGATGTCCCTGTGCCAGAAAGTTGAGTTGAGTTCAACTTTTCCCGGCTTCACGGCACCGCAGGCTTGACAAGATTTAAATGAAAACACATGCCGTGTATACGGTGGCATCCCGGTCACTGCCGCAGTGCTACCGGAGGCTCGCTTACGGCAGTTACGGGGTAGTTACGGTTATATGGAAACCAGGCTGTAAAGTTCTTGTAAAACTACCGTATATTTACGAAAGCTACTGTAAAGTTATCGTAAACGGTTACCGCAACGTTATCGTTAAGTCCCCGTAAAACTACCGTATAGTTATCGCAAAGCAACCATGCCTTTATCGTAAAGAAGTTTCTGTAACGTTATGTCGTAAAGTTGCCGTAAACTACCGTAAAGTTATCGCAAAGCCATCGTAACACTATCGTAAAGTTGCCGTAACGTTATCGTAAAGTGCTGGTAAAACTACCGTATAAACGGCTATAACAAAGCTACCAGAAACGTTTACCACTGAGTTAGCCATTGGTTGTGTGTGTGGGGTGGGGTGGGGGGAGGGGGGGGGGGGGGTCATATTGTGTACTTGTGGAAAATTTAAAAATTCGTTATATTTGACCGGCCAGAAATTACGTATGACCGAGCTAAAATTTATTTGGCCGGTCATCTTGACCGGTGGACGTCCCAAAATTATTTCCAGCCCTGAGTGCACCATAATTATCAATACATGTTGTTATTACTCTTAATTTAAATGTCAGTTACTGGAAGTTCTATTTTCTTACTGTTTATTTGCCTCAAATGGTCGTGTAACTTGAATCTTGAGGGTCCAACATGAACTGCTGAAATTAATAATGAAAAATAAACTGTTATTATTATTATTATTATTATCATGTGTTCTCTATATAATTATGTGTTCTCCATGGGGGCCGGGTCCAAACCATGGACCTAAAAACGTATTATTATTATTATTATTATTATTATTATTATTATTATTATTATTATTACCGTTATTACTATTGATATAATTCCTATTTTTGCCTTTTCTACTTTAATTATAATGCTGCAAAACAGTTAAGACACATATCAGCCACAGGCAGTCTACTCTAGCCATCTGTCAAAGCTTAACCCAGTTTCTGTTGGCTACTCCCCTAGATGGGATGACTATTGCAGGTATTATGTCACGGGTACACATTTATACACCTGGCCCCAGTTGTTCAAAGAGTGGATAACGCTATCCACCGGATAAATCACTATAATCCAGTGGATAAACGTTAACAAAACCCATTGCGCTATCCACCGGATAGTGATTTATCCGATGGATAGCGCTATCCACGTTTTGAACAACTGGGCCCTGGCATGGGTTGGGAGAGGGAGAGAATGTGGAGCAATGTTTCTTGTCAAAGGAAACAACATAACAGCATTGACCAGACTTCAAGCCACCAACCTTTAGACCTAAACACACTAACCATTACACAACCACACCTCCACACAATGCATGCACATTTAATTTGTCATTTCCAGGTCTGTTTTTGCATTTCCAAACTAAATCCCTTTCAGATCAATGGATTGATCAGGGGTCATGTGGGGAACATCTATTAAAATAATTTAATTTCATTCGACTTTAGCCATATAAGAATTATCTGGATACTAGGGATGTAACAATTCATATTCCTTGCAATTCGATTTGATTTCGATTATTGCCTTTCGATTTCAAATATTTTGATTTGATTAATATGCAAATGTTTCTTAATTATTATAACATAATGCATCATAATATAAACAACATGGGACTTGACAAAAACTCCTTTAATAGAGTCCAAAACCCCTAAACACTCAATTTGACGATACAATAGTACATGTAACAGGAACACTATTAATCTATTGCAGGGATTCAATAAAAAAACATGCAACTTGTCAGTGTTCTTCTTTCTAGATCTAGTGTACCCTCAGATTTTTCTTCAAAAAAGTTAACTACATGTTCACTATATGCAGGCATGACCTCTGAGTAGACACAAGGTCACCTACAGAAGAAAAAACTCTCTCTCTGGCCACTGATGTGGCAGGGACACATAGAAATCTTTTGGCCAACTTTGACAGAATAGGGAATAACATCCTGAATTTTTAACTGTCCTGTTACAGTACTGCTTTTAGTACCCAGTGAATTATTTTTTCCGCCTTTGGGTCCACAACTTCTGACTTTTCATCAATGCTGTGTTGACATTTTAAGTGTGCACTCATGCTTGAAGTTGAACCGGCACAATACTTGAATTTTGCAGATAGTTTTAAATTCATAGACTCATCTGTTGTACCGTCTTTAGCCAGAAAACCATATTTCCACACGGCTGATCTAAAAGATGCAGGCAGATTCACGATCACTTGGTTGTTCGTCACCAAGTTTGAGAACGTAACAATGAGCATGTCACACATGGTTTGCCTTATTTGGAAATTCTCAAGGGGTGGTAGAAGGGCAGCATTTTTACCAGGCAACACAAAATGGTACGCGAACTGCATACGTCTTTGCTCATCAATCAAAAACACAGATTTTAAAGAGTTCTGAATTCTGATTTCACAATATAATAACTCATTGAGGGCACCCTGGAAAAGGTATGCAAAAATTGAACCAAAATCAAAACATGGAAGCAAAGAATCATGAATCGAACCAAATGGTCATAATTGCGATTAATCGAGAATTTGATTAATCGTTACAGCACTACTGAATACTACCTGTTGATAATAAAATCCCAAATATAATTAATTATGGTAAATTATTTTTATTAGTGATGTTTTACCTTGTGGCTGCAAAATTATTTTCTCTTTACTCTTTGGCTGCGAAACAGGAATTAATGTTCAGTAATACTTTCTCTGATTAATATTTCTATTATGCATCCTTAAGGCGGTGCCTCTTAATACAAAGGTATTTTGCCCGGTTTTTGATTATGCAGAAAAAGCAGATCTTATGGGGTTACCATGCATTTTTGGGAGATAATAACCAGTAAGCTTTAATCTGGAAAAAATGCTGACCTCAGCATTTTTTCGAAAAAAGAAAATAATATATTTCTTTGCAGATTTCCTTAGAATTTGCCTTTAAATACAAAAGAGCAACTTACAATAATTCTAAAAATCTTTCAAATACATAATAATTATTGGCAACATAACAACTACTGTTTATGTGTTTTTTATTACAAAATCATCACAACAGACCATTATCATCATCATCATCATTATTATTATTATTATTATTATTATCAGCCTGTTACCAAAAAAACAGTCTAAATAACTTAACTGCACACACAAAATTGATCATGTGTTGAATAGGCGTACATCTTCCATTTTATAGGATAAAAAGTTGGGGTTATCATGCGTTTATTTTTAAGTTTTTTTATTTAGTTGTTTCATTTTTTACAGAAATGCTTTTGGAGTTATTTTGGGTTTTTCTAACCCCCTCCCTAGTAAGTATAATTTTTTGTCTCTTTTTGTGGGGCATGCTGGGATGTCTACTTGATGGCCAATCACTTTCAGGCACAAAAAAGGAAATTTGTAGCTGTAGAAATTTGTAAATATTTGTAGCCCAAAGTTGCTCTTTTGAGAAAAGTGTTTTGGGGATTTCAAGGTCAAGCAGCACTGGAAAGGAGACAAAATGCACTTGCATGGATCCTATTATTTCTACAGATTTGTACTGTTTGGGCACAAGAACTTTGTTTCCATTATGAACTTGAAAACATCAGTGGTACCAAGGTCAGTTACCTAGAAACTCTGGACTGGCAGGTTAGGGGTTATTTGGGGTCCAAATGTAAGTATGTGGAAAAGTGCTTGAGTTTTGTCATCATTTTAATTCATTTTTTCATTTTAAAAAGGATTCTTGAATAACTTTGGAAAAATTTAGTACACTCTTGTATTATTTCCAAAAAAAAAATGAATTAATAAAACAAAGTTTTCTTGCCAAAGTCTATTTTGTTATTTGATATAAATAATTTTGAATAAAACAACACAATTTTTTTTCAGTTTATCATGGCACCTTTGATGCGACTTTGAAAAACCTCAGTTGTCTAGAATAGAGAAATCAATTTATTGTACTTAAATACACGAATGTGTTTACGAATGATTACATTCATTTAACCATTTTTTTTGTCAGTAACTGTAATTGCTGCTTGGTTTTCAGAGTGGCCGGCATGTTTTCTTTAGATGCTGCCTTGTTTTTCTATCTTCATCAATTGTCAAAAACGGTCTTTTTGGAAAGGCCCTGTTCATCCCTATCCTCCTTTGCAACAAATGTTCAATTTAAGTTAGCTGCTTTTGTTATGGACTTTTTTCACAAAAGTGGACACTGACAAAAGATTTTTGCATGTAAACAAACAATTCAAACAACTCAAGTTTGGCTGCCAAAACAAAAACTGATTTGAAATAACAACATGTGAGCCTTTCCTTTGATTTTATGCCTAGACAATGCTTGTTTTTATGTAAAAACCACTAGACAAGTCTAGTCTGATTTTAAGTTTGGTCAAAAATTTCAAAGGAGAAAAGGGAGTCCATGTAAACAATCTTTGTAAAGAAAGGCACAATGTTCTGCTGATCAAGGCTGCATTACATAACAGCTCAAAATAATAATAATATTGCATTATCAAGGCTCTGTTGTTTGCAAAATAAACAAATAATTTAGCCCCTTTCAGCAGCAGAAGGTCTATAAACACCTTTTCATAGATTTTTGAGAACTTTAATTATCTTGTAAATTTAGCAAATGAGACTGGGAGAACTGAAACTTTGACAGTTTGACATAAAAAGTGGGTGGAACTTAGCCTTTTATACCTCTCGCTCGCATTTTATTTTGCGGTGTCTCACACGACTATCATGTGATTCGCAGATCATAAATTATGTGCAGTAACAATAGGAGGCACTGTCAGGGACACTGTCCCGGCTGATAAACATGCACATGTATCATGTTTTCATGATTTTTGCCAGGAGCTTGCTTTTAGCTTGCTCAGGGATGCCACTAAGATTTTTCAATCTGGGTCCTCGGACCCACATGTCCAGTCAAATTGGCGTCCCAAACAATCTATTGAAGATTCAAAGTAAGTGGAGTGAGTTCTTCAAGTCAACATCTTGCATCCTGGAACACATTAAAATTTTGATGATGCATTTTCTGCATTTTGTTTGCGTAAAAATGCACGATTTCTGCGTTAACGCGATCTCTGTTGCTTACATTTATTATCTTGAAACAGGAAGAGAAAATCACCAAAAGTAACGAAAGCAAATAAATATTAACTCAAGAGACAAAATAACGGTGAAAAAGTCAAAACTCCACAAGAATGGCTACTGGATTTTGATTTCTTGACCACCAGTTACAAAATTAAATTTGATGAACTGTAATCTCACTTCCATCCTTGCAATCCTGCATTTTATCTCCAACTACAGCTTTTGTTGTACTATTAATAGTCAGAATATTTTTATCCAATTATTAAGTAGAGTATTTGCTGGCAATTGGCCATAAATAAACTCAAGATGGAAATACTGTAAGGTACATGCCCAGGAGGGGGGGGGGGGGAGGGGGTACTCAGGATCTCAAGTGACGGGGATGATCGAAGGATTTTTTTGGGTTTGGAATTTTCGATTCCAGGATTTTTTTGGGTAGGAAAATTTGGCAAGTATTTTTTGTGGCTTGATTTAAGAAGGGATTTTTTGGGGTATTCAAAACAATCCATGTAGTTCTGCGAATAAAGTACAACCAAACTTGTTTTGTGGTTGTTTTAATATTTAACGCATTACATTGCAACTGTTTCATAAAACTGTGAAAATACAAAACTGAATGTAAGGCTGGCAGCAAAGGGCAGATTTATTAAATGGCCAATATTTTGACTAATAGAACTAGTCTTCCTCGGGGCCAGGGCTATACTGGAAGAGAAAATTGTAACAGCTCATAAAAATTTGAAAAATACATGGTTATAAATAATTGGCTAATGCATGACATGTAAACAGCACACTTGTTAACATAAGATAAAAATAATAGTGTATGATTTAAAACTGAGTTCAGCGTTCATTCCTTTGGTTAATGCCTTCTGGTGATTAAAAGGTCTTGCATGCTTTTTGACGGGAAGCATTGATGGTAGGCTGCAGTTCAAGCAGGACGAGTCTCATGTTCGTGGAAGAGTGGCTTGGTAAGTTGAAATGTGTAGGGACCGCTGCTGTGGAGTTGGTGTCATGTGGGTTGTTTGTCCCTTGTCTGTGTTCTGTGAAGCATTCACAAATCGTACATTTGGTTTCCCCTATATACTGTTTTTTTTTTTTACATTTTTTTACATTTGATCATATATGTGAGGTTACTAGTCTAAAAAAGAATTACAGGTTAAATGTTGTTTTGTCTAATTTCCCCGGTGTTGCTTAAAGTATACAAAGTTCTACCATTGTCAATGTAAGGGCAGGTGAGACATCCATGAGTGGAGTTGCAGCGGAAAGTGCCAAAGGGGGGCTTTGGTGTCATGTTAGTGTTGTTTAGTTTAGCTCTAACCAAAAGGTCGCGAAGGTTTGGTGAACGACAGTGAGCGATGAAAGGAACATCTTTTAATATTTTTTGCAGGTGATTTGTGGAATGGAGAATAAGTTGTTTCCTGTGAAGTATTTCTTGAATATTTGATAGTGCTGGGTTATAGGTGATCGTGAACGGGACTGGGGATTTATCTTTACCACAATTATGCCCCTGTAATGTCTCACTTCTGGGTATTTGTTTGGCTCTTGAGATTTGCTCTCTCATAAAACCGGTTACCCAATAGTCCACAAAGTGTCCCGGGTGTCTCCAACAAGGCTTCAATTCATTTAATTCATTCATTCGACTTGGGATTTTGTTGGGATTAATTTTTGGTCCAGGAATTTTTTGGGGTTTTGATTTTTGCTCCCATTCGACCATCCCCGTCACTTGAAATCTGAAGTACCCGCCCCCGGGGGTACATGTTCGCAAAATTTTGTTATTTCAGTGAGACAGTGTCTCTTAAAACCAGGTTGATGGGATTCCAGTACATACATGTAAAGATCTCACTTTGGAGGAGTGCTGGATTCCAGTACATACATGTAAAGATCTCACTTTGAAGAGTGCTGGATTCCAGTACATACATGTAAAGATCTCACTTTGGAAGAGTGCTGAATTCCAGTACATACATATAAAGATCTTACTTTGGAGGAGTGCTGGATTCCAGTACATACATGTAAAGATCTCACTTTGGAAGAGTGCTGGCTCCCAGTACATACATGTTAAGATCTCACTTTGGAGGAGTGCTGGATTCCAGTATATACATGTAAAGATCTCACGTTGGAAGAGTGCTGGATTCCAGTACATACATGTAAAGATCTCACTTTGGAAGAGTGCTGGATTCCAGTACATACATGTAAAGATCTCACTTTGGAAGAGTGCTGGATTCCAGTACATACATGTAAAGATCTCACTTTGGAGGAGAGCTGGATTCCAGTACATACATAAAAGATCTCACTTTGGAAGAGTGCTGGATTCCAGTACATACATGCAAAGATCTCACTTTGGAGGAGTGCTGGATTCCAATACATAGTATGATACATAAAAGATCTCACTTTGGAAGAGTGCTGGATTCCAGTACATACATGTGAAGATCTCACTTTGGAGGAGTGCTGGATTCCAGTACATACATGTAAAGATCTCACTTTGGATGAGTGCTGGATTCCAGTACATACATGTAAAGATCTCACTTTGGAAGAGTGCTGGATTCCAGTACATACATGTAAAGATCTCACTTAGGAGGAGTGCTGGAGCTTGTACACAAAAAGTAATATAAATAACAATAATTACATCTCACCCACAAAGCTAGTGCTTGCTTTCTCATTGGATTGCTGAATGTTACAAGATAACTGAAAAAGAAAACTGATTATGTTTATAATAAACATAAAACATACATGTACTTTTTTCTTCTCTTTTCTACTTTAGGCCACTGATCAGGGAGGATATTAATATTTTGTTACCTATACCTTGCCTTTTCTGCAATTTTGCTCATGGTTTCAAGCTTTTCCTTGTCCTTCTGATGCTCATTGAGATCTGTTCCTCCAAATATGATGGCAAAAGGAACCGGGCAATCTGAGTGTGATCAATTATTTAAAAAAGACCTTTAGCAAGCTTAAAATCCAATTTGAATTGTTCACTAATAAAAGAAAATATCTGTAGGGGCAAGCAAGACATGTTCAGCTGCATTCTGCAACCCTATTCTAGACTACACACCAAAAATCACTATCTTATTCCAGACTTGCAATTTTCCAGTAACCCTATCTTCAAATCAATTACCATTGATCGGTTTCCTGGTAAATGATACCCTATTCTAGACCAAAACTCTCTGATTTTTAATACCTTATCCCAGACTAAACTGCTCGAAAACCATGTACACTGTAATACCCTTTACAGAGGCACATACCCATATAGCTTACATGTATGATAGTATATAATATTATATAGCTACATGTAGCCTGCGAGCAAGCTCTCGGGCTCAGGTACGGGACTTGAGGGAGGGGGGGGACCCTAGATATGAGAGTACCCCCCCCCCCCTGCAAAAAATCAACCTTGTTTTACCCAATAAAAGTCTTCCAGCCCTCCAGGCATGTATTCCAATGACACATTCAAAGGCATGAGCAGAAACAAACTTCTTGACTGATGAACCTTCACTGAAGCAGCTGATGCATCGTAGCCAGCATTCAATATTGTAATCACTCAAACATCTCCTGAAAATTGACATTTAGTCAGAAAGAACAGTCTAATAAATTAATTGAATGAAGCTGATACATAACTGCAATCCTTGTCACACTTTGTTGGGACATCTCACGCAGACGCTCAGCACATATTCATCCTAACAGTTGCCGTCTTTCTTCCCAATGTTGAATTTTGTGGCTCTGTGATCACTTAATGTCAAACCAACATTGAGAAGGGAAGACTCACATGTGTCCCAACAAATGTAACAAGAATTCAAGTAAGTTTGAATGTGGTACTTAACAGTCCACAGTACTATGCAAAAGAAATGGGAACAAATTTTGACGAAGTACATTAATTGTTCTTGTGAAATGTCAGTGAAATTTCAAGCGATATTTTGCGTTGTTCAGTGCGATATTTCATTGATAATGCCACGATAATATTTAGTTAAATGAAAATTTAACTAAGTTAACCACCACAAGCTTAACAGATGCTTCCAGTCAGCAGTCAAACTCTCTAGTGCAGGCTCAAATGGAACGTTGTAGCTTCGTCTCAGCAAGGATCTTCAAGTTTTTTGAGCGGTTTTGTAGCAGTTTTTGAAGTGGTTTTTGTAGCGGTTTTTGTTTCAGTCGTTAGTGGTTTTGTAGCGGTTGTCTTCAGCATTCTTTTGCTGTTCTCCTCTTGTAGCAGCAGCATTTTTCAGCGAGTTTTTTTCCTGTTCATTAATTCTCCAACGGCGTGCGAGTCTGCACTCATATAGGTAAAACAAATTACATTTTTCAATGGGAATTTATGTTGATATCAATCTGTGATTGACTTTTTCTTTGTGTTCTTGTTAGGGGCGGACCATTAGAAATGTTGGGAGGGGGGGTGACAATTACCAAAAAAAAAATCCTGCAAAGGAAAATTGTCTCAAAAAAAATTCCTGCAAGCAGTTGACCATAAAAAAATAAAATCCTGCAAGCTAACTGGCTATATATACATATATTTATTTATTTATTTATTTTAAACTGGAACAGATGAGAGTATGACATACTCTCTGGTAGTAAAATTCATCAAAAGCAACTTCAGGTTGAGTCAAATGCTGTCAAAAATTACCTGCCTCAAAGGTCTATCTGGTACGTCAAATTCTCATAATACTTACTATACAAAAAGACGAAATTGCATATACTTTACTCTGATATCCAGATTAACTAAAGAAACAGCAAGAAATATAAAATGAAATCGAGTACTTGTATGTGGAGCCACACAAAGAGACGCAAAGCGACGAGAAGCCACATCAATTTGCCAAACATTTTTGACAGAAATTGTTGTCTCAGAACACTAGAAATGGAGTTTCAGAGCATCCAGATTTCAAAATTTTCTGGGGGGGGGGGGGGGCATGCCCCCAGACCCCCCTAGCGGCTTGAGCCTTCGGCGCTCGACCACTCTATCTCAATTCTTATTTCTCCTCATTTTTTATGCAAAGGTTCCACAGTCTGACTTAAATCTACTCTCCAGCGTTAATTAACAAAAATGGATTGGGTCAGGTATAAAAAAAATTGGAGCTTGCACGCATTTATAAAGAAGGTCTCAGAAAAAAAAAAACCTGCAGGCTTGCACCTCCCCCCAAAAAAAATCCTGCAGGAAAATCAGGTCGGAAAAAAAATTCATACACTGAAAAATTTTTGACCCCCCTCCCAGGATTTCTAATGGTCCACCCCTTAGTTTTGGAGAGTTGTTTATAAAACTTGCTCAAATTCAGTCGTTTCATGATTTCTTTCATTGAAGACTACAGCTCGGCCCCGATGCGCTATAAATGGTTCGCGTTTTGCTTTTAAACATAAACTTATGGAGATTTCAATAAAATTTTTCAAAAAATGATTGTGTTGTCCATTTTTATGCGTCTGTTCATTCATTACACATGTACATAGGTTGAAAAGCAATTTTTTGTAAACAAAACAAAGACTTAGATTTTATAATTCCAACTTCACTCGCGTGGCCTTATACAAATATTTTTGTGCATTTTTTTGCAAATTTGATTTCCAAATCAGTTTCTCGGGCAATTTTTAAGCAACAGGTGTATTTTATTCGGAAAGTAGTCGTACTAGTTATTCTAGAAGGAGAAAAAGTTGTTTTGTGAACTTTTGTACCTAAATGTAAGTTACTTTACTGCGTAATTCTGTTTTTGAGAATTGCTAAAATTGAAAAATAGCCCAGTCGTCAATCTTAATTCTTGTGCTTCCGACCTTTCACCTCAGTTAAGTTATCATCGGCTTTCTGTTCAGAGAGCTACGCCGTTAGGCTCAGCCTATGTATCTATATATACCTGGATTTTTGAAAAGGGGGTCCACGAACATTACAGCAATTTCACTACAAATAGCCCAAACAAGGGTTTTTATGACCCCAATCAGCCCGAAAATTACAGAGTCTTTTCTTCTCTCGCCCCACGCAACCTTTCCCATCTTCTCTCTCTTCTCTGTGATTTTCGGGCTGATTGGGGTCATAAAAACCCTTTTTTGGGCTAGTTTTACTGAAATTGCTGTAATTTTCGTTGACCACCTTTTCAAAAATTCAGCTAGATATATAAGCTTATATTATAAGCTTATTTGTTTACTTACTGTATTCGTTCGGCGGTGGAGAAATTTCCAGTCTCCGACGTCAACGAGGCAAGAAGTAACACTTTCATGAATCTAAAACGTTATCTTTTAAACTCTTCCCACTTCACAACCGAACGGGAAAATCACCGATTTGCAAATCAGGTCCATCATAATTCCCATATTCTGACCTGATGTCTTGATGATTTCATCGTGTAAGCTGAGTAACCGCGCTATCAGTGATGGGATACTAACCGCGCGATAAGGCGCGCACATACTCGCGCACATAACATTTGCTCAGTTTGCCTGCTGGCTCAGTTTACAGAGAACATGGCGGCTATAAAGAGCGTGGAAAACCTGATAAAGCACAAAGGCGGTTGCCACTGCGGGAAGGTCCGATTTGAAGTAATGGCGCCCGCGGTATTACGTGTTTTAGACTGCAAGTAGGTGCCTAAATCCTTTAATAGAGGGTTTTTACTGACGTCATATCAAAATTCAGAAGCCGTTTTCGATTCCAAAATGTGTATGGAATTGTAGAGAGTGTAAAACTACACATCTGGGCCAAATTTTGAAGCGCAAGAGCATTTAGTTCAAGAGTTATAGGCGAACGAGTGTTAGACATTTTTAGTAAGAAATGTATGGAGCGGCCATCTTAGGGCGCTTACCATTTGTCAGAACTGGCCGGCCGGACCGCTCAGTTCGTAAATATTATTCCATTATTTGCCAGAACTGGTCGACCAGACTGGTAAGTTTGGAAATAGTATGCACCCTTTTGATGGGCTTGCAGGAACAAGTCTTCAAAATGATGCATTCTAATTACAAACGGACCAGTCTGGCCGGCCTGTTCTGACAAATGGTAAGCGCCCTTAGTGTACCACTTTGGTACACCAACGGGGCGGCCAAAAATTCAAAGCCTTAATTACACCAAAAATCTCATCACAAAATATCGTATTCACTATAGGTTCCATTAAATCGGCTCATAAGCATCTATAATTCAAAAATAACTTTCAACTGGTTCAATTTTGTTGATTTTCACGGCTTATTTGAAATAGCGTGACGGATTGCGTGACACATTCAGGTTTCTCCTTATCAGGCGGTAACCGGTAAAATTTACCGCTTGAAGCAGCACTTATTACCGCCTGTAACCACTTGCCCCCGGAAAATTTTTAAGACACACAGTTTTCCTTTTACCGCTTAGCAAAAAATCCTTTACCTGCTGAGCTGAAATTTAGGGAGAACCCTGCACATTCAGTTTAAAACCGTTATAAATCGGAAGCAAAACATTGTTAAAACCTGAAACTTTTTGTGAAAGATTATAACACTGGTATCCATATACCATGTTAGAAACAGCTTTGTAGGATGTATACTTTAGATTTTTGAATTTTTATGACGTCAGGTGAAAACGCTCTATACTAGAAATACGTGTCTCGCAGAAGCTCGGGGGAGGATGTACTGCAAAATTTTAGCGATTTGGGAGGGAGGTTAATTTTTTCGGATAAGGATTTCCAGCCACCTGTTGAATCCAGCTTCATTGTGTTTGCTGTTCTTTCTCATTTGCATCAGAAATTGGTTGTGTTTCACGGAGAGTAAACATTTTTTCACAGAGTAAGGGTAAATGGCCGCCGGCACGGCCGCCATGAATAAACATGAGAGTGCGCCATTGTTAAATTGAGAACAGAAATTTTCACAACAAAGATTATGAGTGAAAAAGTGCCTCAGATAAATATATATATATATAGATAGATGATCACTTAGTGCGTGAAACTTGAGTTACAACTTTCCGTCCTTATATTTATATATAGATAGATATATTTTTCGCTCGAATTCACGCTGCTCAGCTACCAAGGAACGACAAATTTATTAACTTCTCTTCGCGAGGAACAAACCCCCCTTATATATGCTAAATGGGTATGTGCGTCTATTTTCTACTTCTACATCTTTAAAGTGTATATGACAGACTTTTTTTTATTTGCTTGATCGAATCTACATGGTGTTCTGATAAGAAAGTCGGAAAACGTTTTTCATTTTCTTCTCCCTGTTTTAGCTTTCTAAAAACGTGAAATTTCCCCGTCCGGTGAGATCACAGGGAGCTCAGGCTCGCAACAGGAATCCTCAACGACAAAAATATAAGGATTTGTATGGGATTTTATTGTGAGTTTGATAAAATATCAAAATTATAAATAAAAAGCCATTAAAGTGTGCATACCTCGTCAAATAATGTCTGTCTGTTGTTTATTGGCGGCTTTATGGCTTCTAAACATCATTTTAGCAAGTTTTGGTATTTCTGATTTGACCTCAATTCACCTAAAAGAAGTAAAGGGAGAACTCGGAAAGCGACAAAAATTACCTTCAATTGATTCCAATCGCTCGAAACATCGCTCGAGTAAAGAGTGAGTCTTTTCCTTTCTATGCATTTCACATTTTGCTCCAAAACCGCAGCCATCGCCTCATAAAGACTATCTGTGACTGGTAAAGATCTAGATGTTCTGCTCCAACAAATAAACTGTGAATTGCCAACCATCTATGAATGGTTATTCTCAAATAAATTAACTCTGAATTTAAGCAAGACAAAATACCTGGTTTTTCAACCATGACAAAAAATTAATTCTTATAATATCCCCCTCTCAAAATAGCAGATCAGTATCTTGAACAGTCTTTCAGTATTAAATATATGATATTTTAGCATAAAATAATAGTTAATGTTAGAAAGCAACATCAAATCTGAGCCCACAATCACCTCTGCAGCCTCATCTCGCATGTTGCTCCTTATTTGGCACTTGTCTTCCTTATTTGGCTCAAGTCAATCAAACGGGTTAAATTATGTGACTTTTCTCAATCACCCTCATCTCAGAAGGCTGCAAGTTTTCCCGCAGCAAAATTGATACATTAACTAGGATAGTTATTGATTGTTTCCTGTCATGGCATGACCATATTGATTGATTATATTAGTAGTAAAATTAGTAAAAATGTAAATATTATCGTAAAACTTAAACGACATGTAAAAACCCAATCTTTGTTAAGTATTTACATGTATTATGCAGGGACTGCGTGAGGGGTGGGCTGGGGGGACTTAGCCCCCCACTTTTTTGAATGGTTAAAAAATATTTCTTCTTCACTTTAATTTTGTTTTAAAACGGGCACATTATGAAGTATTTAGTTGTCACACACGAACTTCTCAGAAAACCTTGTATTTTTTGAATGGTAAAAAAGGTAATTTTTTCACTTATTTTGTTTTAAAACGGGCATATTATTAAGTATTTGTGTCACACGTGAGCCTCTCAGAAGACGTTGCAATTACTTTATTGGTCCAGGACGGCAAAAATAAGGAAAACGTCAGTTAAACACTTTTAAACTACCTCGCAATTATTCCAAATTGTAGGACTTTCAGTAATTTGTCTAATGTTTGGGGGCCGTAAAATCGCAAGAAAGGAATTCAAGTTCGGACAGAGAAAGAGAACCTCGAATTTGATCATTTGACGTTGTTGTTTTGCAGAGAACGGCAAGGAAATGTACGAAAATGTTTAATGCACGTGCGTAGTCGTCACTACATCTAGTGGTCAGAGCGGGACTTGAACCCGGGACCTCCAGATTTTAAGTCCGGCACCCCAACCACTCGACCATGTTGCCTCCCTAAAAACCTATTGTTTTATTTTCACGTTCTCGTTGCGGTTGCCATATATAAGCCTAGGTAAATTGATTTACCTATAAAAGTGCTTTTTGAACCTAAAAATATACAGAGCACCCCCTTCCCTGGGCGACAAGCTAAACTGCTGGAGGAAGGGAGAAGAATTTGACAGGGGTCGTGGGGAGCGAACCAAACCTCAGGCTATCCATTTAAATAACATGAAATGCTTAAGGGCATAAACTGACCCCTACATGTACCTAGTGCACCTGGTAAACATTTCTATGAAGAGAAACAACAGAAATAATGGATATATATTAACTTACATTATATAGGCAACTTTAGGTCGTAATATTAATGGAGGGGAGTCGTTTAAACACATGGTCATGTGTTATTTGTTAGCACTTCCTTCCAAAGTTTGATAGTAAATCTATGCTTTCCTCTCTAACAGCTGCAGTATTTGTACAAAGAAGCAAAACAAGCATTTTATTGTACCTGAGGATCACTTTACTTTGCTAGAGGTATCAAACAACGCACATAACATACATTAATTTAGCATCGATTTAGCAACCTTTACACAATACAAGACTGCAAATTATAACAACCTGTGATTGGACAAATGTCCAGTGAACTTCGCATTTTAACTGGTGAAAGCTTAAACTGGGCTGACAGATGGATTGGGTAGTTCTGCTACAATTAAATTTGTACAATTCTCTGTAAAACATGTAAAACTTTCCACATAAGCTTTCAATTCCAGGCACTTTTTAGTAAAGATAAACCATGCCATGCAGAAAAAATTGTTTGACCAGACTCGCTTCTTGTCAGGTCAATATTGTTCCTGGACTGAAAAAAGCTTGCTTAGAGAAGAAACATTATTTGCAGGCTTGCAATGATTACAAATCAAATCAAAATCAAATCAATTTATTTAAGTGTCAAAGTATTTTGTACGCAGAAGACATCGATACATACCCCAAGGAAGTTTGTTCTGGTCTAAGTCCCCCACCCCTCTGGACATTCCAGTTTGGCTTTGTACTTTCCTTGAAAAAAATCGAATTTTGAGACCCTTCCCTCATAGAAGGCTTTTTTGGTCTAAGCCTCCCACCCCTCCCCGCTGGAAATTCCAGTTTGGCGTTTTAAAAAATTAACTTTCGAGACACCCTCCCCCTCAAAATTTCCAATGCTCTTCCTTGGAGGTGGGGGGTGGGGGAGTATGGATATTTACTGGAACTGCGCAATGTTGCTCATTGCTTATGTCTAGGGTCAAACCTTTGTGGTATTTACTGTAATTATAATATGCTTCTCTGTTTTTAGTCTTTGAATGAAATCCAAAGGGTGGTCATTCAAATGAAAGCAACTCCTAAGAGCAGGTCTTTCCATCTGTGGTGCTCTTTTATTTATAATGGTAATAGGACTGAGTGGAGTCCAATTCGTAATCATAGGAGTGATTAACAAAATCTCACAACCGCGATGCGGGTTCCCATTTGTTTAATTGCGAGTATGATTACAGACAGAATTGGATGACACAAAGTCCTGTTACCAATTAATCATAACGATGACAAAATTTGAGGATAAAACGTTAAATGGTTACACGTTTTGTGGTTAAAAACATAACAATTGAGTGTGTTTTTGACCGAGATACACGCATAGAAAAGGATAGCGCGTGCAAATGACGCGTACTGTCCAATTACATCGTCCAATTACAAACATGATGCGTAAACTGTCCTATTAATGCTCTAATCGGGCCTGCTGAAAACCAATCAGATTCGAGAATTTTGATTTAGCTCTTTTATTTACACTGTATAAGGTGGCTCTTACTTTTTAGTGTCCTCCCATGTCCAATATACATGTACACGAACGGACCAATTTGTCAAAACAGCCTCACCATCCATTGCAGTGGCAAATGGATACGATTTGTCAAAGTTGTTTTACCATCTGTACCATTGGTACAAACGATAACAACAGTGGTTGATCCACTGACCATCCATGAATTGCATCTCATTATGAAAACTGCATCTTGTTATGAGTTGTGGGCTGACGCGAACAGTTTGTCAATTGGTACCATTGGTACAAAATAATAGTTATTGTGGTTGTTGACCTTTTGACCATTCGTAAACTGTATTTGTAGACTGCTAGCAGTCCCTCTCTGGATAGTTGAGTGGGCAAGCAAATACGCGATTGGTGATCGAACATAAATTCTTCAAACGCCACGGTGCTATCATTGAGAAGTATCATGGCACTACACTACGGGAGACGAGACTAGCAATCCAGAATTGAGAGACACCACCGTATCCTTTATTATTTTAGATCCTTCATATCATCCTGGTGCCCTTATTTAAGTTCTATATTGCTTCCACTCAGTTTGATGAAGATGCACGCGCGTACTTGGCTTATTTAGTTGACGTGTGTGCTTAGTTCGTTATTTAATGTACTACATTTGTTTTGCATTGCTTTCCTTACTAATATGTCTTGTCAGTAACTGTGCTCACACTGTGGGTGGTTCCTCCTAAAATGCGGTAGGGTCGTACCTCTCATAAATCTCTATTTTCATTGGCCGTTCTAAAACAGTACCTGCTATTGTTTATAGGG
This sequence comes from Cladopsammia gracilis, assembly GCA_022457155.1. Classification (NCBI taxonomy): domain Eukaryota; kingdom Metazoa; phylum Cnidaria; class Anthozoa; order Scleractinia; family Dendrophylliidae; genus Cladopsammia; species Cladopsammia gracilis. The sequence continues at coordinate 224,897 of JAJGOT010000673.1, read as the reverse complement.
ATAGGGGCATTGTTTAGGTCATTCATCTATTGTTTTGGTGAGCCAATAAAACAACTCGTTCAAAGGAGGTACGACATGACCCCTAAAATGTTCTGCAATTGGTATAGGATTTAATGGAGCCGAAACCAGATATGTTTAGTAGCCACATTTATTTGAAGTTTGTTCCCTTTGAATTGGAAGTGAAAGTAATGCGAGCCGAGCCGAGCCGAGCCGAGGGGGGGGGGGGGCTGCCCCTTGGCTTGTTTGCTTGCTCCAGTCTTGGTGAGCTTGTTTTCATGATTAGCTCGCCTGCTCGACTGACTGAAAAGGAACAGCTAGCAGTGTAGTACTGTATGTAATTAGTTAACGTGGGCCTGGCAATATGCCAACCCGCTTTTATAAAAGGAGTTTTCTCCAGGGCGAGATGCATGGAGGGTTCACACTAGACAGTAAGTACGCTTTTATGTTTTGACCATAAGGATAGTGGGTTCACATTGGACAGTAAGTCCGCTCTTATGTTTCTAGAAAGTTCTGCATGAGAATGTTGTATGGGAAAGTGGTGTTGGCGAAACGTTGATGCAGCTTTTATCTATATTTGCGCAAGAAAATCGAACACCCGGATCAATATTGAAGAGAAAACCTCAAAATTATTCTTGAAACATCTCAAACTTTGGTGAAAATGGAAAGAATTGATAGAGAGCAGCAATGGTTTTGTCTGAAAGATTTCACTCTCGAGAGGCTCAGTCTGCAGCATATACAGCTGTTCCCTCGCGATACCCAGTTCAAACGTTCAAAGAATTGATTCTTTATTTTACGGAACGCACTACAACTCAAAGAACAACGGCTGCCACCGAAAAGTAAATTAATCTTGAAACTTATAGCACATGTAACATGTTCATGCATAGTTATGAATACTAATAATTAGAACAATGAATATCTAGAACATTCATGCACCAGCTTATTCTAATTACAAACAACAGAAGATATAATACAAGTTTACATCCGCACCTTCTGATATTAGAACATCCTCCTTTCTTGAACTTCTCGATGACAAATAAGACCACCAAAGAGACTGAATGAAGAAGTCTAATATACTTTTTTGTTTAACAAAGTATATTAGACTTCTTCAATCAGTCTCTTTGGTGGTCTTATTTGTCATCGAGGTCTGGACACTGGTCGCGAACTTGGATGTACCGGTGCTGTGGGTACAACTGGTTCTGCTGGTATAATTGTGGTCCAAATACTGGTGATGAACTTGGATGTACCGGTGTTGTTGGCACAACTGGCTCTGCTGGTAGTCTCGTTAGGACTTTTGATTGGTCGCTCTGAATCATTGGACGTAAGCAGTGGGCGATCAGTGCTTCTCTACCGTTCTCCAAATTAGGATGTAGATATTGATGAATGGGCAGGAGTGCTCTGTATTTACGTTGGTTGAGCAATTCTGCTGGACTTAGCTGACCTGGTCTGACTGGTGTGGCCCTGTAGATCAGCATGGCAAGATGAGGATCATACCCCGACTCCTGCTTTTTCCATGGTGTTCTTCGCTGTTTTTACTGTGGCTTCGATAGTAGTTGAAATTAGCCACTTCTAAGACATTCTCAATTATCCCCCAGTTTTAACAGTTCCAAGAAATTCCAAAAAATTCGTCAAGTTCCCCCATTTTTCACACAAATCAGAATTTTCTCTCATCTGTCAAATTCATCAGAATTGTCACGATTCTGCTGAATGTTAACTTGTGATAATTTTTGCCCCAGCTGCGGAAATCAGCAGAAAATGAGTTGTGAGAAAAATGGGGGATAATTGAAAATGTCTTAGAAGTGGCTAATTTCAACTACTGACTGCTAAAATGGAGCAGAAAAAATATTTGAAAAATGCCACTCTGAAAAAATCTTTCCCTAAATTCCGCAGCGGCCAATTCCATCCGAATCAAACAATCTCTCCTGGAAAAGAAAATGTCTGATTCCGAAGAAGAAGAAATCGATGACACTCCTGAAATTATTCAAGAAACCCGCACAACATGGCAGTCTCACAAAAACCCCAGACTTGAACATTTCAAAGTTGTCATCCGAAAAAATCAGGGCAAAAATCAAATTCCACTCAAAGATCTCGAATTTTATCAAAAAGAAATTCTCTCCCAAATTCCCCGTGACGAAATCACAAGAAAAAAAGTCAGGGAGTTTGTCAAAGCTTCCAAATGGAAAAAAGTCAATGGCAACGCTCATGAAATTTTTAATCACATAACAGGTCACGACGGGAATGATTATGAGCATCTGGAAAAATTCCTCATTGACGATTTTAAATATTTCTCACTGGCATATGATGACCTTCATCCCAGCAGAAAAAAGTTTCTTAATTGCCATCAAGTTCTTTTCGCCCTGTTGAAGAAGAACGGTTTCAATCCAAATGAAGATGATTTCAAACTGCTTATTCTTCCATCAAGACGGGCGAAACAAGAAGAAATAATCCAAGCCATCTTCAAAAAATTAAATTGGAAATAAAATGGATCTTGAAAAAGCATTTTCCAATGAAGCTGAGCGAAGTGAAGCGAGTGACCATGAAGATTGTTCCACATGCTCAGAGGAAGAAACAAGAAGCGACGATGAAACCGCTTCGCCTTCAGACGAGGATTTTATTGTCTCTGATTCGGAGATGGCGGAAGAAAGCGACGCTGAGCGAATCGAAGACACAGTTGAACTCCTCTTTGAGTCATTTGTGGGTCTCCACGAGGAACATAAAATTCTCAAAAATGAACTCCAAAAGCAAAGTTGCCTTCTCGGGGAAATCCACCGGGAATTGAAAGAAAGCAAAGCGAAGCGAAGCGGTGTTTTGAAATAACAGACTTTATGAATATGAATGTAAAACATTCATATTCTGACACGCCAACGCAATTGCCCAGCTGCCCGGTTATTGACATATGGCGGCCAATCAAAATCTCAATTGTGGCTAACGCGTTAGCCAGTTTTTCGGGGAATCAATTTTGTGGCTAACGCGTTAGCCAGTTTTTCGGGGAATCAATTTTGTGGCTAACGCGTTAGCCAGTTTTTCGGAGGAATAAATTGGATCAATTTTGTGGCTAACGCGTTAGACAGTTTTTAGGGGGAGAAATTGGAATTTTGTCTAACGCGTTAGACACCAAGCTTTTCCACATCGCTCAATGGAACCCAAGAATTAAATTTATCGGGGTAACCTGTCCATTTTACAAGCGCGAGTTTTTGCTTATTATCACGGCGAATAACCTTTTCAATGCGAAATACATCTTGCGTTGTCTTTTGAATTTCCTGTTCATAGAAGCTTCCTTTGATCGGTTCTCCCAACAGATCGACTAATTTATACGTTACAGGGTTTGTGTTTAATATTTCGTCAATAACAAATATCTCTTCCGTCCAGTTCGGGGTGAAACCTTTGTCAAATATCCTTCGCTTATATTTTGAAATTCGGACTTTGTCGCCAACCCTGAATTTTGCCGGGTTGCGTTTAGCATAAATTAAATCACCGAAAAGATTAGCAAACACCTGTCTCTCATTTTTCTGTTTGCTCGCCTCTGCGGGGCTCATTCGAATGCTAGAATGAAAACGATGATTATATTGCTCCACTAACTTGCCAAGTTTGTCCCAGTATATTGTATTATTGTTAGCAGAAAACATTCGGAAGAGTTTCTCCTTCATTGTCTTGTTCCAGCGTTCAACAACAGACGATTTCTCTTCATTTTCCGTTGTATACAATTTTACCCCATTCTTATCAAGCAGATTTTTCATTGTTGCGTTGAAAAACTCAGATCCTTTGTCAGTCCAAAGCATTTTCGGTTTTCGCTCCCTGAATATGGATCGGAAAGCATCAGCCACTGTTTGACCTCGCTTGTCTTTCAGGGGACGAATCCAACCGAACTTTGAGAAAACATTGATCACCATCAGGAGATATCTGATCCCTTTATTCCACCTCGAAAATTTCCCCATCTCGACCAGATCAGCCGCCCAAATGTTGTCAACGCCATATGAAATAACTCTCCTCTTTGGGAAGCGCCGCCTGATTGGCTGGTGAAGTTCGTTTGCCAGATTTTGAGCCCAGCCTTCACTCAAAATCTTTTCCCGTTTTTTGGGACGCTGAGGCCAAGTTTTTGTTTTGCATCAATCACGTTTCTTGCCAAAGCATGGCCCCATTGCCTTTCTTTCCAGGGAATCGCATCCAAAGTGGCAACCATTTTCCTGTCTGCTTCGTTCTTGCATTTGCGTGGATCCGCTTTCTTTGCGCAGACTGAATAATCAACATCGTGTTGCATAGCAACTGCGTCTGTTTTTCCTGTGGGTTGCTGCATAATTTCAAGAATCTTTCCTTTTTCATCGAATCGGACTTGCTTCTCCAATGGGTTCCAGGGGCCGGTATAATTATGGCCTGGGAGGGTGAAACCTTTCTTTGGTCTTGGCAGCTTCCCAATCAAGCTGTGCACATCCAACCCGCTGCCATCCAAATCTGCTCAATCTGTCTTATATTTTCTGTTTGGTCTAATCGCCGTGGACAGCTCATTCAGCATATCGGAAGAGGTTTTGGCAAGAAATGGTTTCATCTTATCCAAGGCAAAATCCAATGCTTTTTTCTGAGCTTTTTTGTTTTGCAATAATTCACTGGCTCCATAACGACCCATTTCAACTGTCTTTTTTCCCAACCAAGGCAGTGCATGAGCCACGCCAGTCAGCGCAAGTTCACCAATGCCCCGCCTTGCAGAGGCCGACTCAGTTTCCCGAACTTTTCACAAATCTTGTTTTTTTGATTCCGCAGGAAGCGCAATGGCAAAACCACATTTTTCTTCCATTTTTTGCGGTCTGGAATCCAGATGGTTGCACGCATTCAGTTTGTTTTTTCTCCTTCACGCAATATGATTTCATTTTCAATCGAAATATTCTTTTATGAATTTTTCATTTTGCGTCGTATCAGTCAGACTGAGAGGCTTGAGAATATCATAGAAATCTTTCCCCTGCGACCATTGATGGAGGAAAAACAAGCAATAATACCTGCAAAGGACACTGTTGATGTTTTGATACTGACTGCTGTTCCAAATCACCGGTTTGGAACTTTTGAATTCTTGGGGAAATCCCATCCCAAAAGAGTCGAAATACCACGTGAATTTCTGTCCGGGAGCGCAGCACACCCAGTGAGTTCCTGCATTTTCAAGGGAATCAAGATTGATGATGCAGGGGCTGTGTTCTCGGGGCCTCACTTCATCCCTGGCGAAAATCCCTTTGAAATTGGGAATTTTCAGAAAATCAATCCACTTCATGAGATCAACATTGTTCAGGGGTTTGTTCACGAATTTCGGTTTCGGCTTCACAAAATCGCCCCGAGAACTGGGATGTTGTTGAATGGACTTTCCGTTCCCAGCAGAAGTCCCGCTCCTTTTTTTGATTTTTTTCCCATCCCAACAGTATTTCGTCCCCAGTTTCCGATGAATGGGGGTGGTTGAAACGGATGCGCCCCCAATCTTGGCGCTCCTTTTCCTTTTGGGCGTCCAACTCTTGGCGCTCCTTTTCCTTTTGGGCGTCCAACTCTTGGCGCTCCTTTCCCAAACAAATTTTTAACCATGTCAAGTGCCAATGGAATTCCAATGGAAGCCAGAATTGTTCCCAATGCCCCACCAGCTTGTTTTGCTGATGGTTTCATCGTCAGTTGTCCTCCTGATTTCAGGGCAGTCAAAATATCCTGTTTCTGTTTATTTGTCAACAGATGTTTATTGTCAATCAGTTTTTGAATTTTATCTTGGGGAATGAGAAATCCGCCCACTTGCCCGCTCCCACTTATCTTTTTCACAACTTGACTCGCTCCTTCACTCGCCAAACCAGCTAATGCTGACAGCCCAAGTGTCTTTGCCAGGGTGGGTGCCAGGGAACGAGCCAGGGGAACAATAGCAGAAAATAAACTTCCACCCTGCCGCATCACTTTTCTGATTTGCGTTTTCGATATCTTTATCTCAACTCCCTTTCTCAAAGCCGCAGCTTTTCCAATCCGTTTTATTTGATTGGCTGTCAGCATCAGTTCATCACTTCCGCTTGTTTGTTTGCCACCCAATCTCAGGGTGACAGAATTGTTTGTTCGGAATGCTCTTCCAAGTTTCTTTTTTTGCCCTTCCGACAGATTTACTTTATATGGGTGATATGTTGTCATTTTAAATGATAACATATGTTTTCAGATCACACTTCACACGATAACTAATTCATTTCCAATTTTATCAATTTTCACTTCTTTTTCATAGAGAACCACCGCATGTACATTGAAGTTTGCAGCTGCATCTGCGTTCAATCGATATCTGAATATCAACTGTTTGGGATCTCTTGTTGGTTTTTCAGTTTGATAAGTCAGATCGAAATAGATCAATGGGAAAAGAGAATTGAAATTGGCCAGATTCAGCTGTGTTCCAGTGTTAAAATCATTTTTCCGCATTGCGTAAGCCATGACATCCTGGAAAATCCTCACTTTGCTTTCACTGTCGTACTCTGTTTCCGGGTAAAACACACCATTTCCATATTCCAATCGACAGTTCGACAAGGATGAAGCATTATCCGCTGCATTTAATTTGAAAGTGTCCATTAAATAAGGGCTATCTTCTTCTTTAGCGTCATCATTGGTTCTTTTAAGATAAACAAAAATATGCTTAACATTGTCAATACTTGCGGATATCTGGAAGAATCCTGATGACTGCGTAGGAGCTGATTCTGCATACATCTCCCTCAGATATTTCCATTGTGTTTCTTTCAGGAATGAACTGACAAATTTGTCATAAAGAGAATCTTTCGGTGTTAATCTGGGGACCCAAAGCAAAAACCTATTCACAACAACTCTTCCAGCAGCAGTGCCATTATCCATATGAATTAATTCATTATCCTGTTGAAGCTTAATCTCAAATTGCAGCTGCATGGGAACAAGCATCTTATCTTCCAACTCTTCGAAAAAGGAAAAGCGATTCAGGGGAATGATTGTGTTAATGTTCTTTGCACCGCCGTTTCCATCGTCTCTCACTGCTTGAGTTTGCAACCGCCGAGCTTCAAATCCTGCATTCGTATTAGCTGTTGTTGCATCAGTATCCAAATACCAGAAACTGTTCTTGGCGACTGATCTGCTGAAGTCATCGGAGTATTCTAGCAAATTTTTAATAAAAGTAACGTTATGCAGATTATCAGTCTCATAAACAATCTTTCCAGCAGAACTAATCTTCAGGTGATTAATCAGGGAATGAGCGCCATTGATCACTGTGATCCTGTCAGCTGCGGCATACCCAGCGCCGTTTGCTACTTTCTGGAGTTGAAATTGCACTTCAAAATAAGCATTGTACCAATCATAGAATGCGGATCTGTCATTAATTGTAAATTTATAACCATGCTTTGTTTGAGGTTGCCCATTAGCTGGAGCTCTGATTACATCATCCAGCTGGAAGCGCACCAATTCATTTCTTTGAAGATATTCACTCGATCGAAAAGCCATTTTATATTCTTTTATTTCTTTTTTCGGATGCCTTCTATCGAGGTCGCTTCACTCCCTGCCCAGAGATCAACCTGTTCAATGTAGCATCAGAACTTTCTCCCTGCGGTCGCTCTGCAGGGGTTGATCTTGATGCCTTGGCACGTGGCGCCTGTTTCGCCTTTCTCATATTTCCCAGTTTTTTCATGATCAAATCACCAGATTTTTCAACTACTTTTTTGCCGAGTTTATCTCCAGCGTGAGAAATTCCTGATTCCAATGCTTTTTTCGCAATGGGTTTTGCGAATTTCTTGAAGACGACTGAAGCGACTTTCCTCATTGGTTTGAAAATATTATCCACAATGACACCTGTTCCTTTGTGCCGGAAGACAAACCGCCCCAATTTGGGGTGGAAAAAACGAGTAAATTCATAACTTTTCATTTTAGTTGTTTTTTCAAGATAAGCGAGAACGCTGTATCAGCCCCATTCAAATCAACAACCCTTCTTTTACCGTCAGTGATATAAATCCAAATGGAGCTTATTCTGTTTTTATTCACAGGGCTGAATGTGATTCTCATGGGTTCCAAAGTGAAGCTATAGGAGGCCTGCAGAACAGATGTGGAAAAGAAGAAGATGATATCACTCTCTTCCCCATCCACAAGGGAATCACTTGTGAGATCGCAATGAACGTTCAACATATCAGTATCTTGGCTGAGGTTTGGAACTCTGGGGCCAATGTTGACTTTGTCTTTCAGAATCTTTTTATCGAAACCAATGAGATTGCCGAAATTGGATTGGGTGAGATCAAGTTGCCAGTTTTCTTCCAGTGTGATTGTTACTCTGAAGGTTGTGAGAGAGAAAGCAAGATTGATTGGGAATTTTTCATTCTTTCCTGGGGTGGATCCTGCGAGGGGGCCTGTTGCTTTTCGAATTGCCACATTTATTGTGGAATAATCCCAAACCCCAGCAGGAAAGGTGATATCGGAAAATGTTTTCCCACCATCAGAGCTGAATCTGATCAGCTGATTTTTCAATGCCGCATTGATGTTATACCACGTAAAACTCATATTGATAATTCTGTTCAATCCAACAACATACTGGGAATTTGGGTCCAAAACAATGGGCCGATTGAATTTTGTGAAATTTTCTGGTTTGTTTCCCCCAGTCTTGACGGAAAAGGATGACAGGACAATTTCTCTTTCGATTTCCATTTTATGATTTGAAATACTTTCTGAAAAGCTTTTCATGCTGGGAACGATTGATGACTCCCTCTCTCAGGAGAAGATCGAGAATTGACACCCCCTCATTTCTGATGCCAACGTTTGTATTCCCAGCAAGAATGGAGCCAACGATGACCTCAAGTTGCTGGAGAAGATCTGCGGGGTTGGAGAAAAAACGGATGGATCCACCTCTCAGCCCCGAACCCGTCTTCATCTGTGACACTTTCTTATTAAAATGCTTTATGTATTCATTCACAGCTTTGAATGAACGATTTATCCTTTGATGTTGCCAATTCTTTTGCTCTTCCGTTATTTCCCCTTTATTGAATTTTTTGTCCAAGCAGCTTTGTAACCTTTCAATTGATTTCTTCTGAAGTGTGCAATGGTCACAAGATGCTTGAGATATTTGATTTTCTTCGCTGTTGGGATGTTTGGATCCCTGAGAACTTCCTTCTCCACAATATCATAATTCGTGAGGTCCAAGCTATCCAAGATCTGATTGGTTTCATCTTCATCTTCCTCTTCCACTTCATCGCCCGGTTCCAAAGCATAATCGGGAAAGTTGTCTTCTTCATATTCAGGTGGATCATCTCCTATCTCTTGCACAACTTCTTCATATGTTGGAGGATCTGCTGGAATTTGTTTCTTTGTTTGGGATGGAACGGCCTCATCAAACAAGCCTTCGGCATCCATATCTTCAAATGGGTCGACTTCGGGGAGGTAATCAATCTCTTCCAGTTTGGCTTTCTTCCTTCGTGCGGGTTGCGCCTGGGGAAGTGGTCCCAAATTCGACTCAATCACCTCATCCAGTTTCGATGTGACTGGTTTGAACATTTTTTCAAGTCCGATTTGACTTGTCTCTTCACCCAACTTTTTTTGGGTGATAGCATTGTGAACAAAGTTGATTTTTTTCCCCAAAGCAGATTTGCTTTTGGCCATTTCTTGCCATTTCAATAAACTCATTTTATATCCCAGAAACACAAATTTGGGATGAAAAACAAGATGTAGAACATAATGTTCATCAATAAAATGAAGATCCCAAATTATGATTGCCAGGATCCAATCACAAATTTTCAACAACTTCACCCTTTCATGCCGGATCGAACTTTCAGAATGTTGATCTGTGGCCCTTCAGGATCGGGGAAAACAAATGTTCTCCTGGATATGATTTTCCGCCTGCTCTTCTACGATAAAATTTTCCTCTATGCGAAAAATCTTGACCAAGCCAAATATCAACATCTGCTGAAAACATTTCGCCTAATCAGCAAAGAAGCTGGGTATGATGTTGTGGAAGCATCTCCAGATGAAATCATCCCAGTTTCAGCATTGACAGGGGAGAATCAAAAACTGGTTGTTTTCGATGATTTGGTTTCCGAAAAGAACCAAAAGCCATTGATTGATTATTTCATTCAGGGCAGACACCGCAATTGCTCTGTGATTTATCTTTCGCAAAGTTATTTCGGAACACCAAAAGATATCCGCCTGAATTGTTCGCATTTTTGCATTTTTGAATTCCCCAGCAACAAAGAAATTGCGGCGATCTGCAGGGAAAACAATGTCAGCAAAGAAGATTATCGGAAAGCAACGGCGCAACCCTTCTCTTTCCTGTATGTATATAAGCCGAGCAAATTCATTGCCAAAAATTTTGATGAAAGCATTTAAAATGAGTTATTCAAATGGACTGCTTTCTGAAACAAGCAACTTCCAGGGAGGTCAAGATGGAAAAGATGGATTGCCGGGCGTTGGTTTCAAGCTGACGCCAGCAGGGGACTTCGATCTTCAAAACAAAAAAATTACCAATGTCGCTGAAGGAATGGGGAATTCGGATGCAATCACAAAGCATCAAGTTGACACGCTTGCAACCCAATTGCGGGCAGATTCTCTCCAGGTTGATGGTTCCTCGCATATGACTGGGGATCTTGATCTCAGGAGACAGAAGTTGGTCAACGCCGGCGGAATTGAAATGAATCGTAAATTGATCGTCAATCTGGACACTGATGAAAACCAGGATTTGTCAGCGGTGAATATGGTCACTCTGAAAAAATTCCACCCTGCTGCTCCGGCTCACACTCATGAAGTCACGAAGGATATTGATTTAAAAGAACTTTTCAATGTTGTCCAATCAAAACAACAAACATGGCATGATTTGGGAGCGCATTATAACAACCTGGTTTCTTATAATGACGTCAAGAATATCTTCGTATCCCGCAAAGAGACGTTTCCAATGGAGACGGCTTTGGATATGGGAAATCACACCATTTTCAATGTGAAAGATCCCGAAGTTGCCGACCAAGGCGCAAACAAAAAATATGCGGATGCCCAATCCGCGAAAAAGCTTTCGTTGGAAGGTGGAACAATGACTGGAAACCTGGATATGAACTCGCAACAAATCAACAATATTGCAGCGCCAACTCTGAAGCATCAACCCACGTCAAAATCTTATGTGGATAACAAGATAGGAGGTGTGGTAGTCCACACGATAGAATTGGAAGAGAAGCTCAAAAAATACGTAAATGAATCGCATATCACGTCAACCTCCCATCCGAAGGACGCATTCCGCTATCTGATGGAAAATGTGGATGAATCCAGCTCTGAACATAATATGACAGTAACTGAGATAACTGATTTTTCAAATTCGCCGCATCATTTCAACAAGAAGGCGTATGACTTGAAAATAACAAAAGATCATTTCAATGAATACGATGGGAGACTTGGATTCAATATGTTCAAACTCCCAGACGGAGAATATACGATTTGCATTGAATTCTTCCCCGAGTCAATGGATGGTGTTAGTGTTAATGTCGTGAGCACAAGTCTGAATATCAATCAACAATCAACAAAGAAGTTTTCCACTTATACCCGTTCCATCATCCATATGCATAAATGGAAGATCACTCCACCTGAATTCATTTTCCTGGATTTGAAATGGCGAGGAACTGCCGAGTCAGCTGCAGAAGGACCCGCAAAGTTGATCATATATGGCATTGCTGGTTCTCAACCTGATGTTGAAAGCAGCGTTTATGATTCCCCTTTCGTTTTTGAAAGCGGAGCGATGGTCATGGAGACTGACTTGGATTTGAATGACGACGCAGTGTTGAATTTGCCGCTTCGCCCTTCAAAACACTTCATTTTTGCAAGATTTGAGAAAGGAAAACACAATGATTGTTTGATCTTCCCAAATGAAGAGGAAGATGAAACATATTATTGGCAACAATTTGGATCTGACTTCCGGATTTTGGATGTCACGGTTTTCATTCTTCAACGCGGTCCCAACCCAGTGAGTGCATCAACCATCATCATGACAAGTGTTGTTCAAGGAGATCGCATCACTCGGAACGCAGTCAGACCTTCCACCAATTCATTTGGTTCACTGCAGTTCACCTTCAATCAAAATGTTGGGAAGGAAGAAGCTTTCTTTCTGGCTCTCTCGGATGGAAATGCCATTCAAAGAGCAAAAGCGACAATTCTGATTGAAAAATGATTTCTCCCTGAAAAATGAAGCGAAAACAAAGCATCTTTGCTTTCAATCACATCGACCCCGCAATTCAGGAAGAAGAACTGGAAGAGATCAAAAAACTTTTTCGATTTTATCACAAATGATTCTGGTGCCTGAAACGAGCGCATGGTCGATTCAAAAAAATGAATCTGCTCATGAATTTAACCTTCTCTTCCGCTTCGGAGGGCATTTGGAATCGTTTTTGGATCAATCCCCAATTCTCGCGCTGCCGCGGCCATGGAAGAAAATTCTTGAGGCCCACCAAGTTCTGAAATGACGCGGATTGCAGGAAGAGATCTGGGGGAAGCAGTGACGATTGAACCTTCAATCTGTGCAACCATCACTTCTTTTCCCGTTTTTGTTTGAACGACGCCAGTTGTGGAATTTTTGAGAGCGCGCGTGACAGCGGCGCGAGGAACTCCAAGCGCATCAGCCATCTGATTTTTGGTTTCAAATTCTTTACCCTCTGCGGTGAATTCCATTCGTCGCACGACCATAACTGGCATTCCCTGGAGCTTGAAATGATTTTTTCCTTTCTTGAGTTGTCTATTCAGATATTGTCTGGAGAAGCCAAGTCTTTTGGCAATCTCAGCTTCTGATTTGGCGGGTTCTCCAACAATTCTTCCAAAAGAAACTAGCAACCACATTTTTAGTTTGACAAAAAGATTTAGTAAAATCTGTGAAATTCTGGGAAAAAAATATTCCACGGTAAAATCCGCTGAAAATCTGATTGACAACAGATTTTTCACTTGTGCCCAAAATCTGGGGAAAAGATGTCAATGGCAGGGTTGACAATTTTGGTCAATCTAAAAAAAAATTCATTATTTTTTAAATTATTATACAAACGCGATATCTTGAATAACGTATTGTCCCTATTGGAACATGTGGGTACCCTATTTTATGTCGATTTTTACACAAACTCTGGAAGAAAAAATTCTGTCAACTTTGAGAAATATTCTGAAAATATATTTTGAGATTGAAAAAACAAATCAAGTTCACAAAATATTTTCCTGAAAAAATCGGATTGACAAAAACATCCATTGACAAATCTTCCTCTGAAATCTGGGGGAAATATTTTTCCAGAATCGGATTCCGGAAAATCGACAAAATCTGACGGAAACTCGAATAGAAAAAAATCTGGTGAAAAATCTGTCAACCCCCCCTGGGAAATCTGATGTCTATGGTATAGTCACCTGTCTCCATAAGACTATCTTGCCGTTTTCTCCTGTTGAAGCGCCCACAAATTCATACCCTGAAGAACCCTTGAAATCTTTTAACAGTTTTTCCCAAAGTTCTTCTGTTGTATTTTTCTCCGGAGATGGAATTCGCTTTTCTTTTGATTTGTCTGGATTTTGCTTTTCTTGAGAACAGCCTGTATGGTGGAGGAAAATTTTGAAGCTTTTTTTCTTGCGCGAGCATGAAGGAATTTTTCATCCGTAGCCTTCATTCTTCTCATGAGACTGATGAATCTCTCCAGTCTGGGAGAAGCCCAAGTCACTTCATGCGATTTCTCCTGCGAATCCAAAAAATGAGTTTTTTTCTTGCAGAGTTGATTGAAAAAAACTGTGCGCGACAACCCAAATCGTTCCTGAATTTCCTCTGCCGGAAAAGAAATCTTTCCCATCAATCTGGATAAATGGTGTGTCTTCTTCCTCCTGAATCCAAAACACTTTTTGGTCGGCTCTTCTGGTATATTTGGTGTTGCCCGATTTGAGAACTCGCAAAATCGTCTTGGAGGGAAGTCCAGTTTGTTCACTAGCTTCTTTGAATGTGAAAAAAGTTTGTTTTTCTTTTCCTTCTTCCTGAATCGAAAATTTCATTTTAAATGGAGAAAAAAGTTTTTTTCCCATTTAAAATGTCAACGTTAGCTGCATGGCAATCATTTGCGCGATCGACAAATTTGCAAGGTTGGTCGCGATTGAAGAAAAATGAATTAGTGAAGTTTTTAGTTGAAAATCTTTGGCAAGGAGGGGGATTGGATCAACCCAAAATGAACAAAGCAGCTCGTTTGAGAATTCGGAAAAGACGAAAAGTCAACCCCCTGAATTGGAAAAATAAAAAAAATAAATGTTCCTATTTTGGTTCCGGAAACAAGAAATTTGTCTTCAAAAGTCATCCCCAGAATGATTGCAGAAAACACAGAAACGGTTTCTGATTGGTTGAATTGGCTGGAAACAGTGGATGATGTTGATATTCGGAGAAGATCCAATCCCGCAGTGGAAAGATTGAAAAAACAAACCGAAGAATTGTGGGAAAAAAGGTTGATCGTGGAAGAAGGAAAATCCGCTTTGAAAGGATTCGTGAAACAATTTATCATTCAAGGCGATGATTCCATCTCTCCCCAAGATTTTTTTCCGGAAAGCAAGATGGCATATTATCAAGCTCTTGCAAGAAAATCCACAATCAAAAGTGAAATGCGTTTTGAATGCTGAAATGTCCCGCACCAGTTGGGCTTCTGGAGAAGAGATAATTGACACCCCATTTTTCCATTCCCGGCAGAAAAAGAATCTGGGAAATAACATGGAGATTGTGGATGAAATGGAAAGAGAAATGATTGAAAATTTGGAAAACTTCAATCGCAGGGGAAGTAATTGGATGTTTGAAAGAGTAATTCGTTTGGAAATTCATGTTGTGTGCTGGAACCCACTACGAGGATCTTCCTGGATTGCTTTGCCTCCAGACTTGGCGAACAAGAAAGCCGTGATCAACATGCAAAATGAAGATGACATGTGCTTCAAATGGTGCATTGCCAGAGCAAAAAATATGGTTGCGGACCACCCGGAAAGAATCACACCGGATTTGCGAGACCAAGCAAAAAAATTGAATTGGGATGGTTGCGAATTCCCCATGGCCGTAGAAAAAATCAAATATTTTGAGGCGAGAAATCCTGAAATTTCAGTGAATGTTTTTGGCTGGAATGGATATATTTTTCCCCTGAAGAATATCGAGGAAGAAAAAAATGCCATGTGGATTTGATTCTGCTGACAGAGGAATTCAAAACTCACTATTGCCTGGTGAAGAATTTCTCTCGCCTTGCATCCTCTCAAGTTTCACGCAATGGGCATGAAAGATTTTTCTGTAAAAGATGCCTCAATTCATTTCCCAGCGTGGAAAGTTTGAAGAAACATGAAGTCATTTGCGGAGATTTTGAGGAGGCAAGGATTGAAGTTCCAGGAGGCGAATGCTCTTTCCGCAACTTCCAAAAGATGTTGCATGTGCCAGTTGTAGGTTATGCGGATTTTGAATCCATTTTGAAACCTAGTGATGATTTGGGAAAGAAGACTCAGAAAACTCACGAGCATATTCCCTGTGGATTTGCGTTTCATCTCGTTTCCCCATTTTTGCAAATGGAACCCGTGTTGAAAAGAGCAAAAGATGAAAATGAAAAACTTTCCAGAGATTTCATTCGGGAATTAATTTCCCATGTGAAACAAGCTCACCTGAGTTTGAAGAAAAAGGAAATGTTTCCCCTGACCAACCAAGAATGGAAATCATTTCATGAAGCCACGGTGTGTTGGTTGTGCCGAGAAAAATTCGGGGAAAAAGACCTGTCCAAAGTCAGAGATCACTGCCATTTCTCCGGAAAATTCAGGGGAGCAGCGCACAGATCTTGCAACAGAAAGTTTCAGCGGCCAAAATTCACCCCTGTGTTTTTCCACAATCTCCAAAATTATGACGCGCATCTTTTTGTGCGGAGTTTGGCAACAGTGGATGAAGTTTTGAGCGTGGCATGCATCCCCAACAACGAAGAGAAATATATTTCCTTCTCCCTGAAGTTTGAGTTGAAAAAAGAATGGAAATGGGAGAAAGGAGAATGGAAAGAAATCACAGTGAAACGTGAAATTCGATTTCTGGATTCCTTCAAATTCACGCTGATGGGATTGGAATCGCTGGTGAAGAATCTCCCCAAAGAAGAACTGAAAGAAACCACCAGATTTTTTGGAGAACGCAGCGAGTTGATGAGCCGAAAAGGAGTTTATCCCTATGAATTCATGGATGGGTTTGATAAGTTTGAGAAAAAACTGCCAAAGAAATCCGCTTTTTTCTCCCGATTAAATCAGGAGAAAGTGGAAGATGCAGATTTTCAACACGCTCAGAAAGTCTGGAAAGAATTTAAAGTGAAAAACATGGGAGAATATCACGATCTTTATTTGAAAACGGATGTGTTGCTGCTTGCAGATGTCATGGAAAGTTTCAGAAAACTTTGTGAAGAAAACTATGAACTGGATCCAGCTCATTTCTTCACTACCCCCGGATTGGCTTGGGATGCAATGTTGAAAATGTCCGGAGTGAAATTGGAACTTCTGGAGGATGTTGATCAGCTGTTGATGTTTGAAAAAGGGACCAGAGGGGGAAACGCAAATGCATTCAAGCGATTTGCGAAAGCAAACAATAAATATTTGAAGAATTTCAACTCGAAGGAAACTTCGCGTTTTCTAGTTTATTTGGACGCCAACAACCTTTATGGGTGGGCAATGTCACAGCCTCTTCCAGTTGGAGAATTCCAATGGATGAACGCAGCTGATTTGCAAAACTGGGAAAACTTTGTGGACGCGGAAGGCGTTGGCTGCATTCTTGAAGTTGATCTCATTTATCCCAAAGAACTGCATGACGACCATAATGATTTTCCCCTGGCTCCAGAAAGTTTGAAGCTGGGTGGAGTGGAAAAATTAACACAAAATCTGAGGGACAAAGAAAGCATGGTGTTACATGGGAAAAATCTGCAACTGTATCTTTCCCTGGGAATGAAACTGAAAACAATCAGGCGAGGAATATCATTCAAAGAGGAGCCTTTCATGAAATGCTATATTGACAAAAATACCGCCCTGCGAGCCAAGGGGCAAAATGATTTTGAAAAAGAATTCTTCAAGCTGATGAACAATTCAGTGTTTGGGAAAACCATGGAAAACTTGAGAAAACGAGTTTCGATTGAACTGGTGAAAGATGTTGAAAGGGCAGAAAAATTGATTAACAAGCCCAACTTCGCAGACGTGAAGATTTTCGATGAATGCCTGATTGCGGTCAAGATGAGGAAAACGCGAGTGGTCATGAATAAGCCCATCTTTGCTGGGATGTCAATCTTGGATTTGTCCAAAACTTTGATGTATAATTTCCATTATGGGTATGTGAAGAAAAAGTGGGAAAATTGTTCTGTCCTGTATACCGACACAGATTCTTTGGTGCTGGAGATTGAAACAAAAGATTTCTTTGCGGATATTGCCGCAGATGTGCCAAAGTGGTTTGACACAAATAATTTCCCCAAAGATCATCCAGCGGTGAAAGGGGAAAAGCCAATCATGCCAATCGTGCCAGAAAACAATAAAAAGATTGGGCTGATGAAAGATGAATGCAAGGGTGCAATTCTGAAAGAATTTGTCGTCTTGAGACCTAAACTGTATTCTTTCCTGATTGAGGAGAACGCAGAAACCACTGAAAAACAAAAAGCAAAAGGAGTGAAAAAATGCAGAGTTTGAGACATGCAAACTTCGTGAAATGCTTGAAAGACAAAAACAAAACGCAAATCAGAAAACAAAGTTTATTTCGCAGCAGGGACCATCATTTGTTCACGGAAAACATGACCAAAATTGCGTTGAGTGCAAATGATGACAAAAGAGTGATTCAGGAAAATGGAATTGACACGCTGGCTTTGGGGCATTGGAGACTGGAGGAAAATGTCTGCTCGTGAGGAATGTTTTCCAGAGTTGACCCCTGAATTTTTTCTGCTGAATTTTAGCAGTCAGTAGTTGAAATTAGCCACTTCTAAGACATTCTCAATTATCCCCCAGTTTTAACAGTTCCAAGAAATTCCAAAAAATTCGTCAAGTTCCCCCATTTTTCACACAAATCAGAATTTTCTCTCATCTGTCAAATTCATCAGAATTGTCACGATTCTGCTGAATGTTAACTTGTGATAATTTTTGCCCCAGTTGCGGAAATCAGCAGAAAATGAGTTGTGAGAAAAATGAGGGATAATTGAGAATGTCTTAGAAGTGGCTAATTTCAACTACTTTCGATGAAACCATTCGACTGAGGGTACCTTGGGCTTAGGTGCTGTACCTGTAACGTGTATTGGGCAGCAAATTCTCTAAACGCTTAAGCTTGAGAATGCTTGAGAGTATCTCTCAGATATTTTGCTTTCTGCGATATGGGAATCACAAAACAGCACTTTCAGCAATGGCGGCACTTAAATTTTTTAACCCATTGATTTAACCAGGCAATTTTTCAATTTTAGCGATTCTCAAAAACGGTATTACACAGACCGTCTGCGCAGTAGATTTCGGGTGCAAAAAAGCTTAGAAAAACAACTTTTCTCAGTTTGAAATTGCTAGAATGACTAAATTCCGAATAAAATACACCAGTTGCGTATCAAAAATTGTCCAAGAAACTGATTTGGAAATCAAAATTGCCAAAAATGGACAAACATCTTTGCAAAAGGCGACGCGAGTGAAGTTATGAAGTCGTAAATCGCTTTTCATCCTATGTATAAATAAATAAACACATACTGTCAGCAAAATCTTGTTTTGAAAAATTCTATTCAAATATCCGTTAGTATATCTTTAAAAGCAAAACTTGTACCTCCGCAAAAGGCGAAACTCATGAATCTGGGCACTTTCTATAACCATTTCTCAAAATCTGACGAAAACACAAAGAAAAAGTCAATCACAAATTGGCCGTTTTTATACTAGAGACGCATTATCCGTCTGGACGAACTTGGGCAAACATTTGTAGTTCGTCTGGTTATGCGTCTCTAGTATAAAGACGGGCACAAGACGCATTATCTGTCTAGACGAACGACGCATTTCGAAAGATAATTCGTCTAGACGGATATTGCGTCTTGTGCCCGTCTTTATACTAGAGACGCATAACCAGACGAACTACAAATGTTTGCCCAAGTTCGTCCAGACGGATAATGCGTCTCAAATTGTTCGTCCCGTCTTATACTAGACGCATAACATGACAGACGCATAATTCGTCTGGACGGATAATGCGTCTCTAGTATAAAAACGGCCATTGATATCAACATAAATTTCCATCGAAAAATTTATTTCTTTTACCGTGATGTCCCTCGTGATCATCTGCTTGAAAATTCTTTAAAACTCTGCTTCTTCGGTACTGACGTCCAGAGAAATATCGCCCCGCATTGATATAAGCTTTAACATATGAAATTTAACTCAACACTCCGAGAGTCGCACGAGGGGAAGCCATCAATTTAAATTTCGGGTGCCATATGCAAATAAAGACGTTTTTAAATTTTCATTTTTTCCAAAAACTATAGCGGACTGGAACTGCCTCCCTGAGGCCATTGTTTCATCATCTTTAGACATTTTTAAATATAGCTTAGCAGCTTTTCTTAAACAATAGTTATATATAGTTTATATAGTCTTTTTTATTTAATTTTTATACAATTATTTTATATATTGATATATCTGTATTTTATTCATTTATTTATTTATTTTTTTACGGTTGGTGTGATAACCTAACGGTTTTTACCGACCTAATACATGTAAATGTAAATGTAAAAAATGTTCCTTGAAGCAAAATTTCATCGCTTGAAGCTCCTCTTTTTCCACTATAGTGGCAACTGAGTATTCTTGAAACGTTTTCTTTCCATTTTATATCTTTTAAATGTGTGCTATTACTCCGATAGTACAAAACTACGGTTTTAAAAACCAAGTACATGGCGATCGCGGCAACAATTTTGTGTAAAATTTTATATTCTTGTCCAAGTAAGATCGATTTTTCAGCGTGTTGACCGCGCGCGAGCCTATGACGTAGATCAGGAATTGCTTGTTCATTGGCTAATATGCTTCTTACGTTTTTTCCACCGGCAAAGATTTCCCACGCTGCAAGTAGGACAAGTCCCTTCCAACGAAGAACCTAAGTTAGAGAAAATGAGTATTGGAAGGGACTTTTGGCAAGTCTAAGGGGCGAATAGTGTTGCATGGGGGTGTACAGGGTTGTAATGGAGATGCACAGGGCTGTATATAGGATGCACAGGACTGTATAGAGGTGTACAGTGTTGCATAGGGGTGTACAGCATTGTATAGGGGATGCACAGGGTTGAATAGAGGTGTACATGGTTGTATACGAGTGTACAGGGATGTATAGAGGTGTATAGGGGTGTACAGGGTTGTATAGGGGTGTACAGGATTGTATAGAGGTGTACAGTGTTGTATTGGGGTGTACAGGGTTGTATAGAGGTGAACATGGTTGTATAGGGGTGAACAGTATTGTATAGGGGTGAACAGGGTTGTATAGAGGTGTACATGGCTGTATAGGAGTGTACAGGGCTGTATAGGGGTATACAGTGCTGCGGTGTACGCCCTCCCGAGTTCGGGAGAACTACGACAACAACTCCCGAACGTAAGTTAAAATTTGAAAAATATGATACTCAACATCACCTATATAAATTAAAAATTCCAAAAAAAAATTCCAAAAAAAATGAAAAAAAAATGAAAAAAATATACAGTGAAAATCCCCAATATAAAAAAATATAGTCAAAATCTCCTATTGGGCGTGGTTAGGGAAATTTGACCATTCCCCCGGTAGTCATGGTTAACTACTACAGAGAACAAGGAGCAATACCCGAAAGCTGCTGAAACGAATTACGACAACAACTCTCTCGCTTAAGTTGAACAAAAATTGAAAAAATATGATAAATCACCTTTATAAATCAAAAAATTAAAAAAATAAAATTAAAACATTTGACAAAATTGAAAAAAAAAATCCAAAATTTTTTGAAAAATATGATACTCAACCACCAAAAATCAAAAATCGAAAAAAAATTTGAAAAAAAATTATGGTCAAAATCCCCTATAAAAAAATTATAGTCAAAATCTATTGGGCGTGGTTAGGGAAATTTGACCATTCTCCTGGTAGTCGTGGTTAACTACTTCTGTTGCGTGCTTCTGAGATACAAACCGCGCTTGATAGGGGCACGAATTGACACCGAAAACCAAGCTGTTAAATTGATACTCTTTGGGAAGTCTTGACTGATCAAAATCTCTCCATGATAAGCGATGAAATGGTCTACTCCATGGCACTATTCCAATTCGTAGATACATCTCAGCAATGTCACATACGAGGGCAACTGGAAATCTCCGAAAATGTAAAAACACATCAAAAAGTTCATGTTGAAGCTTGGGCTCTTGATAAATAGCATTGTTCAATGATACACCATCGCATTTCGCAGAAGCATCGAACACCACATCAGTCCTTGTAGTCGTCTTCTCTGGTTTCACAATAGGGAGCTTAAGCACAAGAGACTTCGAGGACGACGCCGCGGTCAGATCCGCGAAGGCCTGGGCCTGACGTCGTCACTCTCCCGTCAAATTTTAATTTGTTAAGCAAGGATGCTGTTTTGACAGGACGCCTCCATTCTCAGTTCCTGATACACTTGTATCTGTTCTGTTATGGCAAGTTTTAAAGAGTTTCGTCAGACCCTTCTTCTCTACTACGATGTTGATCTTACTACTGATGAGGATTTCATAATCTTGTACGAGTTGTTTTCTTCACGAAATCCAGATTTTGCTTATGATTTGACTATCGTACGATCGCTTTGACTTGGATAACATGAACAACAACGAATGCAAAGCCGAATTTCGTATCGACAGGTAAATAATGAAATAGCAACACAGGTTTCCATTTATTACCCTTCTTTTAAAATGTTAATGTTAATGTTAAATTATTTCATTCTACTTACGATTTGAGGGGAGGTTTGCTCGTTGCATCTTGCTCTATGGCCATTTCTATCTTCTAAAAAACTGTTTAAAAAAATGCAAAACCTGTTCTTAAACTCAACTAAAAATATAATTGAGCATCGATTGAAATCGTTGAAATCGTATGAACCAAAAAGAAAAGTAAAAAAGTCTACAAAAGCAATAAAATCTCATAATTCACTCACGTTTTCACTACGCCGTCAAATTCTTCAAACTCACCTCGCCGCCGGCAAGACTTTTTTTATATTTTATTAATTTTTTCCAATTTTACAGGTTTAATTGAAGTAATTTACAAAAGTATAAATTACCTGTAACTGAAAAAAAAAACAAATACATAAAAATATATAAATAAATTAAAAAAAGGTAAAGATAAAAAAAAAAGAAAACTAAATAAGCGAAGAGAAAGAAAAAAGGATGGCTGCAAAAGCTATTTAAAACCGAAAACTTCAACTTAGTGTTTTTAAAAGTTTTTCCCATTTCTCCAGGTGCAGATTTAATTTGTTCTTTTCTTTAGCAAGATATTCTTCTATTTTAAAAATCTTTTTAAGGTGTGCAAGGAAGATGATAAGGCTTGGAGCAATAGATTTCCATCTGCAGAAAAAGATAGTCTGCTTTGCTATTAACACAATATGATTCAAAAGCATAAAGTGGCTTTTGGCATCAAACAAACCAAACATAATATTAACTTGATCGGTTAGATCAGGAAGCGTATCAATACTACATTCACGTAACCAGCTAGAAATTTCTTTCCAAAAAGCTCTAGAATATTGGCAAAATACAAAGAGATGTTCGGGGGTTCATCGTCCTTGCCACAAAAGGTAAATAAGGGTGATTCAACAAGTTTAAGCTTGCTTAATTTTGCATAAGTAAATAATATTCTATTC
This sequence comes from Cladopsammia gracilis, assembly GCA_022457155.1. NCBI lineage: Eukaryota > Metazoa > Cnidaria > Anthozoa > Scleractinia > Dendrophylliidae > Cladopsammia > Cladopsammia gracilis. The sequence goes on along the minus strand of JAJGOT010000673.1, from coordinate 202,155 downwards.
AAAATTTTATACTGAAAATCTCTCGTATACGTATCTAACGCAACTTGGAAGGGCAAACTGTAAATTTTATTCCACACTAGCTCAGAATCGGGAAGCATTTCATTAAATCTAGATTGTGCTGTAGGGATTTCACGCATAACAGACACAAGTGCTTCATACAATTTTTTGGTATTTATTTCTGATACAGAGACTTTTACAGAATTTAGCACCAAAGCATACTCTAGAGGGTCGAAATTGGGTGTATGTGGGACCGTCTTAGATTTCAACTCTTTTCTCCATTTGAAAGGAATAGCATCTATGAACCCATTCCAAAAGAGGAAATTTTTGGACTGAAGACCTTTGAGCTGCAAATCCGACCACGTATAAAAACTTTTATCGGCCTTAACCATATCACAAATTCTATGCATGCCAATCTCAACCAAATCCAAATAATAACAAGATTTTTTGTTAACGAGGATGTTCTTGTTGTTCCAAACTATCTCATTCAAAATATCCTCGACTTGATCAGGCATGGTCGTGTTGAATCTAGACCACAATGTCAGACATTCGTCGTAAAAAGGTCTAACTTTTATAGGAAGATCGCCAAGACTAAAGTTACACTTCAAAAGATAAGGGCCTCCGACCGGCTTTAACCCTATTCAGACCGGAGGGGGAGGGGAGGGGCGGAAAGTGCCCGCGCCGACTTTGAACGTTTATAACTTCTAAGCCTTTCTACCTACAGCCTTGAAACTTCTCGACTTTTCCTAAAATTTATCTGTGAACATTTTGGCAGAAAGTATGTTGTCAAAGAAAATTTGACGTTGCCATGGCAACCACATTTTGACGGATGCTTTTTGCTCATTTTGAGAGAGTATTTCCTCAGTAGTTTTAGAGTTGGGGGCACCAGATCAAAAAAATATTTTTTTGATCTGATACCAACCCAACTCTAATACTACTTTCCATATGATGGTAATCAGTTTTTTTGTTTCCATTTAATGTAAACCAGTTTTTGGAAAACTATATGTTTCCATAAAATAATTAAACTATATGTTTCCATAAAATAATTAAACTATATGTTTCCATAAAATAATTAAACTATATGTTTTCCATAAAATAATTAAACTATATGTTTTATAAAAAACAAAGTGCGTTTATTCCATTGCGTGATTCCACATAATAGAATCCTTTGCGTGACACAATTCTCGGAAACACAGGAAGTCGATGATGTCATACAATAGGGGGTTCCCCCAGGAAAATGAGTCATAATATTGCGTTTCAAAGGCATGAGACAGCCGTGTGATTTCCCTCAACCAGGCAAATGGTGGATGATGCAAAATCCACTTGCCATTGTTCTCTTTTGTTTCCATTGGGAAGGGAAAAAACCTTTTTTTATGTTATGGGACTTTCCTGCTGTCTATTTTTTGTTCTATTGAAATATCGCTAACGCGTTAGCCGATTTTTATATGTTCGCTATTTTTGTTTTTTTGATAATATGGTCACAACTGCGGTTTTGTTTAAAAAATATAATCTCATATAATAGTATAGAATGAATTGTAATTTGGGAATTCATGACGAATTTAAGAATACAGGAGAGTTAACCTGTCCCTTTTGTGACCAACGATTAGCAGATGTTGTTAGAAATACGGAAGTTGTTGAATCATGTTGTGATAAAAAAGATATGTTTAATGACAATGGAATGAATGTTTGTAAAAATTGTGGTGTTGTTAATGGATATGATTTACAAGCTCCATATATCGATTTCCATGATAACAAATATAAAATGACGAGAAAGAGTGTGTATATAAGAAAATATCATATTTTGAATGTGGTCAATCATATAGCACAACAGAATCATGTGCAAATTAGTAATGATAATAGACAGAAAATCCTGAGAATATTCGCTTTGGTTAATGAAGTATTATCGCAGGTAAACAATAACCGTAAACGGATGATTAGTATTAAATTTATTATCAAGCAATTATTTAGGATGCTTGAGCTTCCATACAAGAGCATTAAAGTAACGAAGTCAATGAAGACATTAAAATTCTATGAGACTTGGTGGAAACATGTTTATGAATTGATAAAGAATGATATAAACAAAATTATTAAAAGGTGACCTGTTGCGTGATTCTCAGAAAAACAGGAAGTCATACGTCATGCAAAGGGGGTTTTCCCTATGAATGAGTTATTGAACAAAGTTTGTTAGTAAAGTTTATCGTAAAAAGTAAAGTTTGTTAGTAAAATTTACTCTAAAAGTTTACTCAGAAATGAATTTTTTATCATACTGTTTATCAAATTTATCGGCAAGAGGACAAAGATCGATGATTATTTCATCTAACTGTCTCATTTCATTGATGAAAACAGTGTGGTTAAATTGATTTCCTCTTAAACAAGACCGTAAATCAACTAATACTTTTTCATATGTTGTGTATGCAAATTTAGACATTTCTATTTTCTTCGAATAATTATTAATGTCACTTACTGTTTTTAGAACTAAACCAGCTCCAGAAATAGAAGCTAGTATAGCAGGATTTAATGTGATACTACCAGCTACTGTACCAATAACTACTAAACCTGTTGAAGTTACATTAATAATTAAATTCAAGCTCTTGAAATATTTGAAAGCCTTCTTATAACACCAAAAGCGTTTATGATAAAATTTATACAATGCTTTGATTTCAGATAATTTTTCTGGGCTTATGTTTGTATCAATATGATTAAAATCGAATATTTCTGTTTTATCTGTTTTAGTCATTATATTATATATTTGGATAATTATATTTTAGGATTTGAAAGAAGACAATATAATACACCACTTATTTGGCCCATTATTGGAGATCTTTTTATTTTCTTAGGCAATGAATGGCAACAATATGTGTATCCAGGCCCCTTTTCATAGTCATTGTAAAATCTTCCAAATGCATCATGAAAAATAGCATGTTTAATTAAAAATTGGTAATTGGTGTTTATAGTACAAGAACCCGGTCCTATTAAGCCAATATTAGGGTGTTTTTCTAATATTTGGTTCATTGATATTGACTCATTCAAATAGTTTACATACAAAAATTGATATATTAAAGCCGATTTTAATATTTCATATTTAGTATTAGGATGAAGGCTTTTTTGGGTTGTGAAAAATTTATTACAAAAATTAATTGACTGTGTGAGAATTGCCATTTATATATATATATCAATATATTAGATAATTATATATTAAAACTCTGAATGAATTTTTTAATCTGTTTGGGTAAACCAATTACGTTTCTACCATCCAGATCAATATGATTGAAATCAAACCGCCACGGCGGTTTGTAATTAAGTGGGTGATTTTGCATTTTTTATGCAGGAACAAAGTTTCAATCTCTTCATTGTTTGTATAATTTCTTTCAGTTTTTCAGAATTTATTTTGATTTCAAAGGCCATTTTAGTTGGGGAAATTAAATTTCAAACGCTACGGCTTAATTGAATTCAATAGCAAATACAACGTCATCATGCGTGATCTGTTCAGTTGTATTTTTTTTGTAAATTTCAATCCATATTATATCATGTTTTGATAGGTTCATATTTATGTTAAATTCCTGTCGCCTTTCATTTTCAGTTGAGTCAAAGCTTTGATTTTGTATATTGGTTCCACTGACCCTGACTTTTAAAGTAATAAGAAAATCAGAATTAGTTAATGAGCCAAAGTAACAATTGATTCCTTTTAAAATACAATCATAAGGTATAATTTGAAATGGATTTGCAAAATTCAAAAATAAGCGACTTGGATGCCATGATTTTTCGAAGTAAGCCGTAATGAATGTTTTTGATGTTAATGAAGGATTTAATATTCTATGATTATTCATATCAATATCGGTCTCCAAAACCATTTTTCCATTTTCAAAAATGAAAGGTGCATCGAAGACGCTGCTTTCAACATCAGGTTGAGAACCTTTGACACCATATATGATCAGATTTGCATCTCCTTCTGCAGCTGACTCGGCAGTTCCCCGCCATTTCAGATCTAGAAATATATATTCAGGTGGAGAAATCTGCCATTTATGCATGTGGATGATGGATCTTGTATAAGTCGAAAACTTCTTTGTTGATTGTTGATTGATATTCAGACTTGTGCTCACGACATTAACACTAACACCATCCATTGACGCTGGGAAGAATTCAATGCAAATAGTGTATTCTCCTTCTGGTAATTTGTACATATTGAACCCAAGTCTCCCAGAGTATTCATTAAAAGGATCTTTTGTTATTTTCAAATCGTACGCCTTCTTATTGAAATGATGTGGAGAACTTGAAAAATCAGTTATTCCAGTCACTGTCATATTATGTTCAGAGCTGGATTCATCCACATTTTCCATCAGATAGCGGAATGCGTCCTTCGGATGGGAGGTTGACGTGATATGCGATTCATTTACGTATTTTTTAAGCTTCTCTTCTAATTCTATCGTGTGGACTACCACACCTCCTATCTGGCTATCCACATAAGATTTTGACGTGGGTTGATGCTTGAGAGTTGGCGTTGCAATATTGTTGATTTGTTGCGAGTTCATATCCAGGTTTCCGGTCATTGTTCCACCTTCCAACGAAAGCTTTTTCGCGGATTGGGCATCCACATATCTTTTATTTGCGCCTTGGTCATCGACAGTTGGGTCTTTCACGTTAAAAATGGTGTGATTTCCCATATCCAAAGCCGTCTCCATTGGAAACGTCTCTTTGCGGGATACGAAGATATTCTTGACATCATTGTAAGAAACTAGATTGTTATAATGTGCTCCCAAATCATGCCATGTTTGCTGTTTTGATTGGACAATATTGTACATCTCCTTCAAATCAATATCTTTAGTCACTTCATGAGTGTGAGCTGGGGCATCAGGATGATATTTTTTCAAAGTTATCATATTCACCGCAGAAAGATCATTGTTTTCATCCGTATCCATATTTGTGATCAGTTTTCGATCCATATCAATTTCTCCAGGTAGAATTAATTTATTTCCTCGCAGATCCAAATCTGCAGTCATATGAGTTGTTCCATCTAACTTTAAATAATGCGTGTCTCCATACTCTTTGTTGACAACATCTTTAAAATTTGTAGGATCCTTGACATTAACTAATTTCTTGTTTTGCATATCATAATTACCATCATCTGTCAATTTGAACCCTACGCCAGGCAATCCCCGTTGTGGTGTAGCCATTGATGTTGATGTTGACGATGGTAAAATTCCATTTGAGTAACTCATATATAATTGAGTTATATTATATTTGTTCATCAAAATTCTTAGTTATCAATTTCCGTTGTTTATCAATATACAAGAAGCAAAATGGTTCTTTAGTTGCTTTCTCATATAATTCTTTTGGAATAGTGTTTTCACGACAAATTAGACTCCTCTCATTAGCACTTGGGAATTCGTAAATAGAGAAATGTGAACAGTTCAATCTTATGTCTTTTGGTGTTTTATAGTAGCTTTGACTTAGATAAATCACACTGCAATTTTTATGTCTCCCTCGTATAAAATAGTCAATTAATGGTTTTTGGTTTTTTTCACATACGAAATCGTCGAATATTACTATTTTCTGACTTTCACTATCAAGATGATTTACGGGAATAATTTGATCATTACTTGCTTCAATAACATCATAACCAGCTTCATCAGTTATTGGCTGGAATATATCCATAAGATTCTTGTACTTGGACTGCTCTAAGTTTTTAGCATATAGGTATATTTTATCAAAGTACAGTAGATTGCATATCATATGCATTAGTGTGTTTGTTTTACCAGAACCACTAGGTCCGCAAACCAGCATCCGAAAACATTGATTTGGCATGAATTCATATAACTGTTCAAAGTTTGAGACAAGATCGTCTTCAACGTCATAATTTGGTATTTTCATTTATATTATATGGGTATATTATTTCAATATAACATGGTGTATAACACGGTGTATAACACGGTGTATAACACAGTGTAAAACGTTATTTTTTATATATGATTTTCATTTTTATGTAATGTAATAATATAATAATAAATGAGTTTACTTAAATGGAAAGAACTTGCAAAGAATAAATCTGAATTAGGAAATAAGATTAATTATGTTCATAATATAATAACGAAACATGATATTGGTCAGCAGACAAGCCAACAGTCATTGGCGAAGGTATTTAAACCAGTGACTAGTAAATTAGATGATGTTATTGACAGTAATTTAGATTTAAGGATGCCTCAGAGAAAAAAGCGACCACCTAAGAAAGGTGAGCCTGGTATTGACTATATGCCTGAAGTTGATCCTTTTGAAGAAATGGAAATTGATGATCTATTTGGTGATTATGTACCACCACAACAAGATAAACAACTGGTACCAAAACCTCCAACATATGACGAATCTTTACAAGATCTTATTGAAGGAAAGAAGCAGATTTATGTTGATCCTCAGTACCTGCCTCCGGAACCTGAGGATTTACCACCAGAATATGATGACGACGAAGAGATCGATTATGCATTAGATGATGAAGATACGAGTAATGAGATTTTGAATGATATTGGTATTGTGAATTATGAAAATGTGGATAAGATATTGAATCAATTAACAACAACACCCCAAAAGACTAAGAAATATCTTAATAAGATTATAAAGGAGGCCAAATCAAAAAGGAGTCAATTAAGTGGCTATAAAGCAGATGTTACAAAACAATACAATAAGGGGGAGATATCATCAGGTGAAAGGCAAATGCGAAACAAAAGAATAGACAACGCAAGAGTTACTTTAAATGAATACATAAAACATTATAATACTAAATTGGAAACAATAAAAGGTTCTGGAATCCAGAGTCGGGGAAAAAAACAGAGAGGCGGAAATATTATGTTTTATAATGATGTAAAGCAGCTTGTTAAAAAATTGGATTTGATTATTGGTGAAATATTGGCAGGAAATACTAGCATTGATATGCGAAATACAGGAGTAGTTATATTGGACACATTATTGAAGACATCAACAATCAATAGACCACAATATAATAAATTGTTTAGTCAATATTTCAAAATATAATTAATATAACTTTATTATATAAATGGAACGAGAGATAGTATTATCATCTTATAGTGTAAAAGATCAAGGGAATAATAAACCTGAGGATTTTACAACAAAATTTACTAGACCTATAATTTTGGATAGAAATATGCAATATGTTATTGGTCTTAACAGAATCATCAATATGAGTTTTACATGGTTTAATATTAATGCTGGATACAACAATCAATTAATCAAATATAGCTCCGATAGTGGTTCAACATTTAAAAACATCACCTTTCCAGCTGGAGTATGGAATTATACAGACTTCAACACATATATCAAGGAGATAACAAAGACTGGTGATACGTATCCGATCACTCTTGAATTCGATAATACAACATTCAGAGTAACGATAGTATTGGCTCAGAATTACCAACTTGATCTAACCCATTCCAATTTCAATGAACTCATCGGGTTTGATAAGAAATTATTACAAAGTGGGACGAATATAGGGCCAAGAGTGCCTAATCTATCACAAGATACAGATGTATTGAATATCCATTGTGATCTGATTAATGATTCACTTGTAGACGGTCAAGATACGGACATAATTTATTCCTTCTCAACCAGTGTTCTCCAACCTAGTTATTCATTCACCTTAGAACCCCGGAGAATCACCTATAATCCTGTGAATAAGAATACGATTTCTAGTATAAGGATTTATATCACCGATGGAAAAAGAAGATTAGTTGACCTGAATGGGGCAGATACATCATTTTCACTAATCCTGAAAAGTTTAGAATAATATAACATAATAGTATAAATGAAACCATATGAATTCAAAAGATTTTACCATCCAAAACTTGGTAAATTTGTATATCAACACAAAGGGTCTGGGCTTATCGTTGATAATATTTTCAAACCATTAAAGAGTGTGGCATCAGCTGTTTTTAAGAAATTTGCTAAGCCAATAGCAAAGAAGGCACTAGAATCGGGGATATCGCATGCAGGTAAGCGATTGGGTGAGGCAGTATCACAGAAGTCAGGAGACCTAATAATGAAAAGATTGGCAAATTTCAGAAAAGGAGCTACAAGACAAACGGCAAATGTTCCATCCTCACCCATTAAACAGCAACAGCAATATGAAAGTACTGATATGATACTCAATAGATTGATATCAGGATCTGGTGTGAAAAGAAGGCGTAGAGTAAGAGTAGTATAGAATCAATAAAATGATTGAAAACATCTATATATTACAAAATTATGGTATATAATTGTAAAATTATCTAACATAATAATATAATGTCGTTTAGAACAAGTGAATATCTGCAAAGATATGAGTTGGTACGATTCCAACTTGATGATGTAATCCGAACCCCAGCTAACAATCAACACCAAGTGAAAAATGGGTATAAATTCACGGTCAATGATCGATCGAGTTTCTACGATTGGTATAATGCATATTTTGAAGTTCAATTTCAGCTTCAAAAACTAGCAGATGGAGCAGGCTATGCCCAAGCTGATAGAATTACAATTATAAATGGATCACATAGTTTAATTGATCATCTTATGATTAAATCTGCAGGTAAAATAGTTTATGATACTGATAATTTGCATAAAGTGACTTTCGTAAAAAATTTGTTAGAATACTCTGATGATTTTAGCAGATCAGTAGCTAAAAACAGTTTCTGGTATTTAGATACTGATAATACAACAGCTAATACTAATACAGGATATGAAGCTAGACGAGTACAAACTCAAGCTGTACAAAACGATGGTAATGGAGGCGCTAAAAACATCAATATTATTATTCCGTTAAATCGTTTTTAATTTTTTGAAGAACTTGAAGATAAAATGTTAGTACCTATGCAATTACAATTCAACATTGAGCTACAAAATGATGATGAACTAATTCACATGGCTAATGGTACTGATGCTGGCAGAATTGTTGTTAATAGGTTTCTGCTTTGGGTTCCAAAATTAACACCAAAAGATTCTCTGTATGATAAATTTGTTAGTTCATTTTTGAAAGAAACACAATGGAAATATTTAAGGGAGATGTATGAATTGTCAGCTCCTTCACAATCATCAGGATTTTTCCAAATATCAAGTAGTATTGATAATGTTCAACATATTTTTGTTTATTTAAAAAGAACCAACCCACCTAATGATGCAATGGTTGAAGATTCGCCTTATTTAATGGACACTTTTAAATTAAATGTAGGAGATAACAACTCATCATTACTAAATTGCAGATTAAAGTATGGTAACGGAGTCTTTTATCCAGAAACTGAGTATGATTCGGAATCAAAAGTAAGAATATTTAATGATTTAATGTCATACGGTTTTAGGAAAAACGACTATAATAGTGGAACTCAATTGAATTTAGCAAATTACAATTCTCTATATGGATTAATTTATTTTGATCTTACATATCAAACTGAAAAAGTAACAAGAGATCCAAAACAGCTTATATTTCGATATAGATTAACAGCTAACCCAGCTGCAAATTTTAATGTACATGCTATAGTTTTGTATAAGGAAGAAGTTGTTATTGATAAGGTTGGCAATGAATTGGTTATAGTGTAAAAAGTAATAAATCACTAATCAAATAATATCATTATTTCATATATGTTTTATAACCAGAAAATTATATAACATATTATATACAACAAATGACTCAACTTTATGAGATTAATGTGAAATTGTCTGACAATCAAAAGAAAAATCTTAACAATAAAAATTAAAAAAAAAAAAAAAAAAAAAAAAAAGAAAAATCTTAGCAATGCTTTCCATAAAAGGGAAACGATCGTTCTAAGACTTACGAAGGACTCTCTTCGTGGTAATGATACTCTACATGTCCCGGCAATGGTGAAAAAAAGGTTGGAAAATAATCGACTATTGAATAAGGGTATGGACATCAAGCTTGTGAAAACAAATATTAGAAAACAAGTCGGTGGAAGTTTGTTAACTACTATTCTAACCCTTGGACGTGCAGCTTTACCAACTATTGGTAAAACCCTTGGTCTTTCAGCTCTTGCTGGTTTGGCTTCAGAAGGAGCTAGTCAGGTTGTTAAAGCTATATCTGGAAAAGGCATACAGTCTGGTGGTTTTCTCATACCACAAGAAAAAATCAATAAGCTGATAGAATATAAGCATCTTTTATCGACGAAACAAAAACAGGATATATTGAATGCCCTTCAATCAGGTTCGGGTGTTCATATCACACCAACAAAAACACAATCAGGAGGATTTTTAGGCACTCTGTTGGCAAGCATTGGTGTCCCACTCCTTCTAAATGCTTTAACTGGTAAAACTGGTAGTGGTGCTCCTAGACTCGGAACTAGTAAGAAAAAAGCTGGTAGAGGAGCTCCGAGAATTGGTGCATACAGACCACCTCCATTTTATGGGAGTTGGCCTGATAATACGATTGGTATGGGGATTAAAAAAAAAAACAACCAAAAAAAAAGACAACAAAAAGAGGCGAAGGCTTGCTATTAGGGAAAAACAGCCCATTCAATGGCATCCCACTTATAGGAGCAATACTGTAAAACCGAAATTCCACAAAGACATCCCGTTAAGTAATCATGATCTAATAAAATGGTGCAGATATTTAAACATCCCAATCAGTGATGTTCTGTCAAGGGATGAAAGAGTTCCACATAATCATAGCCAAGCATTATTTATTTACAATCTAGAACCTAGTTATATGACAGGAAGTCATTGGGTTACAACTTATGTCAAGGATAATGTGATAAACTATTTCGATTCATTTGGTATGCCTCCATTTCAAGAAATCGTAAATCATGCAAAAAGAAAGAATTTAACTCTGTTACATCAAAATAATCAAATCCAAAACATAAAAACGTCTACATGTGGCTACTTCTGTTTATACTTTCTGAATGAAATGAATCAGGGGAATTCGTATTATAATTTATTGCAAGTATTTGACATATATGATACAATGAAGAATGAGAGATTCCTCCAACATTATTTTAGAAATATCTAACTTATATATATAAATGGTTAAATCATATTGTGTTAGACAGAAGAAAGTCACTGAATGTGTTCCAGGAAGCGAACGATATGTGAAAACTAAAAATGGTCGAACTATGTTGAAATGCACTTGCGCTGAATGTGGTATAACAAAGACCAAATTTGTTAAAAATAAGGGAAACTAAAAGGCCCGTCTGAAGGGGCGGGCTTATTTGATATTGAAGGAAGTCACAGTCTTGGAGAGATAGCTATGAAAGCCGGTATGAAAGGTCTTTACAATTTAGGACGTGTAGGGGTGTCAAAGGCAATAAAATCAGACTTTGCTAAACAAAAGATCAAAGGTATGGCTAACAAATATCTGGATCAAGCTTTGGATAGTATTACATCAGATTTATCAAAGAAAATAGATCCTTTACACAAAGGCGGTGCTATTGATATACATAAGGCCATTGGGAAGCTTCCGAAACCAAAAGGCGGGTGGACATTACCCGGTCATAAATATACTGGGCCTTATAATGATTTAGAGAGTCAAGTGAAATATGACCCAACAACTGGCCAAATATTAGAAATATATGACCAACCTACAGGAAGAACGGATGCCATTGCCATGCAGCATGATGTTGATTATAGTGTTTGTAAAGACGACAGAAAATGTAAGAATAGAGCAGACCGAAAAATGGTTAAATCTTTAGACAACGTACCGTATAATGAAAGACAATGGGGACATTGGTTGGCTAGAAACACGATTGATATAAAACAGAAATTAGGTCTTGGTGTTAAAAAAAGGAAGCCAAAAAACTGAAAGCGGCGTTGAGTAAAAATGATTGTGCTCAACAATTAGCCGATGAATTACATAAGCCAATCAAACGAAAATTTAAAACAAGAAGAGTTATTGTTAATGGAATAGATGATATTTGGAGCGCTGACCTTGTAGAAATGCAGAAGTTTTCAAAATGGAATAAAGGTTATAGATATTTGTTAAACATCATTGATGTGTTTTCGAAATTTGCTTGGAGCATCCCTATTAAAAATAAAACAGGTAATACAATTACTGAATCATTTGATGATGTTATTAAAAAATCCAAACGGAAACCTAAATTTATTTGGGTAGACCAAGGGTCTGAATTCTATAATAAAACTTTCAAAGACTGGTTAAAGAAAAATAATATTGAGATGTATTCTACTTTCAATGAAGGTAAAGCTGTTGTTATTGAGAGATTTAACAGAACATTAAAATCTAAAATGTGGAAACAATTCACAGTTCAAAATAATACTGTTTGGCATAATATTTTAGATGATTTGGTTAAAAATTACAACAACACTAAGCACAGTTCAATAAAAATGTCACCGCTTCAAGCATCTAAGAAAAAGAATGAAGGAACTGTTTATTTCAATCTATATGGTGATATGGAACCATCATCATCAAAAGTAAAATTCAAAGTTGGTGATAAGGTTAGAATTTCAAAGTATAAAAGAAAGGTATTTGATAAAGGATATACTCCAAATTGGTCTGAAGAGGTATTTACAGTTGATAAAATCCAATATTCCAATCCAATAATATACAAATTGAAAGATCTCAATAATGAACCAATAGAAGGGTCATTTTATGAACCTGAATTACAATTAGCAAAACAGGATGTATTTAGAATTGATAAGGTTATCAAAAGAGATTATAAGAAAAAACAAGCGTTAGTAAAATGGAAGGGATATAGTGATGATTTTAATAGTTGGATACCGCTAAAAGATGTTAAAAATATATAATGTTTATATAATGAGAGATATTAGTAGACATATCAGAAAAATTGAAAGTCGAATCTATGATTGTGAAGAAGAATTAGTATATCTTCATGACAAAATACGCGATAATGAAGAGAGGTTGGACATGTTACAACATAAGGAAAAACTATTGAAACTTTATCATAAAAAAATACATGAAATGGATGCAGATATAACATTGAAACAGTTATTAAAGATTATCTGTGACGAGATAGAAAACGATAATTATGACGAAGATTGTAATATATTGAAACAAACCAAAGTTGATGATATAAAATATTTGAAGCGACAAAATTTTGATTAAAGAGTGTTGGTTTTAAAGGGTTAAAGAGATGTTGCTATTTACAAGTAGCCCATATCTCAGATTTACTCTGTATTCGCTTTTTGTAGCCAAAAATATTAATGTTTCTGGCTATTATCAACCATATTTAAACGCACTAAAATGACTTAAAAAAATAATCATACTATATAGTAATGGTAGAACAATCAAGGGGAAGACCTAAAAAGTATATGACTGATGAAGAAAAACGTATTATGGGACGTCTTTATTGTAAGAAGTATAATGACAATCCAGATAATAAATATCATTGTATTGAATGTAATAAATATTTTCATCCTGCAAGTAAATATAAACACAATAAAACTATGATTCATCAATTGAATTCACAAAAATACAACAACGAATAACACAAGAATATCATAAAAAGATAATCATATGACCAATCATATATGATTATCTCAAATTATTTCCAAAATGATTCCAAAAATAAACGCACTATGAAAATGACTTAAAGAAATATTATATATAGTTATATATATATAGAATGAATTTTGAAAAATCCCAACTTATGAAACTTAAGAAGTCAGAACTAATTAAACTGTTAATGAAACAGAATGCTAAACCAGCTCCTAAAATTATAATAGGGGATGACGAAAAACAACGTAGGAGACCAGTGCCTACACCAAGACAAACAGTAAAAGAATTGGTTGACTATTTTGAGAGGAAAAGATTACCACCCCCACCTTCTGAATGGTTAGAAGAAATAGAACAATTAAAAAAGACACCAATTCCTACACCAAGGACTAAAAAAACAGTTAAACCTGTTCCAGCTCTAAGGACTAAGATAGAGCAAACAGACAAAGCTCTAAAAGGTTATACTAAATCCTTCGAAATTACATTAAAGAACAATAAAGACCCTTTAACACAATTACAACAAACAAGAAAAGGTATTGAAAACCATTTTAAAACCCTACTAAGTGATACAAAAGGAATTAAATTTGTTGAAACACTAAAGGTCACATTTGAGAAACTAGCTGGTGATGAAATAGTGTCTAAGACTGCATATTTTAACAGTGTGGCTCAGACGATTATTAACCACATAGAAATCGCTGAAGCGTTACAATTGTCTAAACAACAGATATTAAATAGTGTAGCTCAATGGATTTCTGAGGGTTCTGGATGGACAATTAGATCTATTGACAACCACTATATTAATATTGTTAAATACGAACCATTAAAGGGATCATCTTACATTCAATTACCTTCAGAACTAAGAAATAGTGCTAAGGGATTGATAAACATGAAAAATAAAGACAATGAATGCTTTAGATGGTGTCACATTAGACATTTGAATCCTCAAGACAAATACCCACAGAGAATTAAAAAAGTTGACAAGCAATTCATTGAAAATTCAGATTATTCGGGGATTGAATTCCCAGTCACCACCAAACAGTACAACAAGATTGAAAAACAAAATAATATCAACATAAATGTTTTCGGTTATGAAGATAAACAACCATATCCAATTTATGTCTCAAAAGAAAAATATGCAGACCGTATGAATCTGCTTCTTATAACAGAAAATGAAAACAAGCACTATGTCTTGATTAAAGATTTTAACAAGTTAATGTACAATCAGACAAAACACAAAGAAAGAAAACATTTCTGCATGTATTGTCTTCAATGCTTCAGCTCTGAAAGAATATTAACTGATCATAAAGAAAACTGTATACAAGTGAATGGCACACAAGCGATAAAAATGCCTGAGAAGGATAATAATATACTAAGATTCAACAACTTTCATAAACAACTACCAGTACCATTCGTCATTTATGCAGATTTTGAGGCTATTACTGAAAAAATACATGGTTGTCAACCCAATAATGACAAATCATACACAGAGGCTTATCAGAAGCATACAGACTGTGGTTATGGATATAAGGTCGTTTGTTGTTATGATGATAAACATACCAAACCAATACAAATTTACAGAGGTGAAAAGGCTGTGTACAAATTTATGGAAAAGATGCTAGAAGAAGTTAAGTATTGTAAAAATATTATGAAAAAGGAATTTAACAAACCATTAAAAATGACAAAAGATGATGAAGACGAATTTCAAAAAGCTAAAGAATGTCATATTTGTAATAAAAAATATACTGATAAGGACATTCGAGTTCGAGACCATTGCCATATTATAGGTAAATACAGAGGCTCTGCTCATCAAGATTGTAACCTGAAACTCAAAATAAAACCAGAAGAAATAAAAATACCTGTTATATTTCACAACTTAAGAGGATATGATAGTCATTTTATAATGCAAGAGATTGGTGAAATTGTTAAGAAGCATACATATACAAATAAGAAAGGTGGAAAGTGTGAAATGAATATCAATGCCATACCTAACAACATGGAGAAGTATATGGCTTTCATGCTTGGTAATCATCTTACCTTCATTGATAGTTTCCAATTTATGAGCTCTAGTTTGGAAAAACTAGTAAATAATCTACCAAGAGAATCATTAAAATATACCTCTCAAAAATTCAAAGGTGAAAAACTTGATTTGATGGCTCGAAAAGGAGTATATCCTTATGACTACATGGACAGTTTTGATAAATTCAATGAAAAACTACCAACAAAAGAAGACTTTTTTAGTATCATGAATAATGAGCATATAAGCAATAAAGATTATCAACATGCTCAGACTGTATGGGAAACATTCATGCTTAAAACAATGGGTGAGTATCATGACTTGTATTTGAAATCTGATATACTTCTATTAGCTGATGTGTTTGAATCCTTTAGGAAAACATGCTTAGAATACTATAAACTTGATCCATATCATTATTTCACATCTCCTGGTTTGTCATGGGATGCTATGCTAAAAATGACTAATATAAAACTAGAACTAATGACTGATATAGATATGTTCCAATTTATTGAAAAGGGTATGCGTGGTGGTATATCATATATAGCCAATCGATACGGAAAGTCAAATAATAAATACATGAAAACATACAATAAAAAGACGCCCTCAAAGTATATTATGTATCTAGATGCAAACAATCTGTATGGTTGGGCGATGAGTCAATATTTACCAACTGGTGGTTTCAAATGGATGACTAAAAACCAGATTGACAATATTAACCTGGATAAATACAAAGAAGACAGTAAAAAGGGTTTGATACTAGAAGTTGATTTAGAATATCCTAAAGAACTGCATAATCTTCACAATGACTACCCATTAGGACCAGAAAAGATAAAAATAACTAAAGACATGTTGTCTGAATATTGTAAAAACATTGCGAATAAATATAATATATCAATAGGTCTCGTACAAAAACTGATTCCAACTTTAAGGAACAAAGAAAAATACGTTCTACATTATAGAAACCTTCAATTATATACAGATCTTGGATTAAAAGTCATTAAAGTTCATCGAGTATTAGAATTTAATCAGTCACCTTGGCTTAAACAATACATTGACTTCAACACCAACAAACGAAAGAATGCTAAAAATGCTTTTGAAAAAGATTTTTTCAAACTTATGAATAATAGTGTTTTTGGTAAAACAATGGAAAACTTAAGAAAGAGAGTTGATGTCAGATTAGTAACTGATGAAAAGAAACTATTAAAAATGGCTGCTAAACCTACTTATGTAAGTAGTAAGATCTTCAATGAAAACCTTGTAGCCGTTCATAAGATCAAAGAAACACTAACCCTAAACAGGCCGGCATATGTGGGTATGTGTATTCTAGATCTTAGTAAGACATTAATGTATGAGTTTCATTATAACTATATCAAAAATAAGTATGGTAATAAGGCTAAGCTGCTCTTTACCGATACAGACTCCCTAACCTATGAAATCGAAACCGAAGACGTCTATAGGGATTTCTGGAACGATAAAGATAAATTCGATAACAGCGACTACCCTGAAAGCTCACCGTATTTTAATAAGTTAAATAAAAAAGTAATTGGTAAATTCAAAGATGAAGCCGCAGGAGTTCCCATTTATGAATTCGTCGGTCTACGATCAAAAATGTATAGCTACATGAAAGACGATCAAAAAGGTGGAAAAACAGCAAAAGGAATCAAAAAGAATGTCATTAAAAATGAAATCCAACATGAAAACTATAAAGACACACTCTTCAATAATAAACAGATGCACCATCAAATGAAAACAATTAGGAGTCAAAATCATCAATTAGGAAGTTATGAAACCAATAAAGTATCACTCAGTTGCTTTGATGACAAACGATATATTCACGATAATGGTGCGACAAGTCACGCATATGGGCATTATGCTATTAACAACTAAAATAATATTTCTTTACCTTTTAACATATCAGTATTCATTAATTTGGAGAAGATATTTGTTTCTTTTCAGAGAGTAAGGCATCTTCTCTAAACTTCACAAATGACTTTCACTGAAAAATTTCACAAATTAATAACTTTTCACTGAAACGGTTCACGATTGTGTAGTTAAAATGTGAAGCTTTTGATTGGTTGAAAAAATCATACGACTGTCTCGTGACCTTGAAACGCAATATTATGACTCATTTTCCTGGGGGAACCCCCTATTGTATGACATCATCGACTTCCTGTTTTTCTGAGAAAGTCACGCAAAGGATTCTATTATGTGGAATCATGCAATGAAATAAACGCACTTTGTTTTTTTATAAAACATATAGTTTAATTATTTTATGGAAACATATAGTTTAATTATTTTATGGAAACATATAGTTTTCCAAAAACTGGTTTACATTAAATGGAAACAAAAAACTGATTACCATCATATGGAAAGTAGTATTAGAGTTGGGTTGGTATCAGATCAAAAAAATATTTTTTTGATCTGGTGCCCCCAACTCTAAAACTACTTTCCTCTGTTTATTTTATGTTATTCTGTTTTACACTGATCTTTATTATGGATTTAAACACCAAACGATGCATTGTTGTCGTCCTTGATCCAAAATTAAAAAAGTAAGGAGGCGTTTCCATGGTAACCGTAGTTAAAGAGGCTTTTTTGTAGTACTTTCAAATTTCACTTTTTTCTACCTTTTATCGCATATTTTTTATTTTTGTTTTTTACTCTTTGCTTGATTTAAATGTTAATCTTTTAATTTCGAGTGATTTTGGGTAATTTTAACGCATATTCCGTGCTCAGGATACGTTATGGCGGATCCAAGATGGCGGCTCCAAAAAAATATTCGAAATTTATTTTCTTTTTTTTAATGTTGTTTTTCTTTATTTTTTGTTATTTTAGCTTTATTTATTTTTTATGTATTTTTTTAAGAATAAATACATTCTAAGTATTTTAAGGTGACATTTTCTCGCCTTTTGGACGTTTCTTGCACATCTGACGTCATATTGACGTCATGATGACGTCACATTAACTGTCATGGTAACATAAAAAGTTGTTGTTATACAAATGTTTAAACAATTACAGAGTAAGAAAAATTTATACTTCCCTTAGATTGTGGTTTAATTACAAAAATTAAAACATCAAAACAAATATACAAATATATTTTTATGACGTCATGATGACGTCATCATGTTGCTACAAGTTACAAGTACCAATATATACATTAAAAATGTTTTCCAACATCATCAGAGAAAACATTATTGTCATTATTCAAAACAATTTAGAGATAGGTACGGCAAACACTTTCTGTGAATGAACTGTCAATATATGACGTAATTATGACGTCATAGAAGTTGTCATGACAACATAATTATGTGGATCGATAGAATTTCGGACATACAATGTCTCCTGAAAATTTGGTGTTCATACCTACTTTCCTGTAGAAGTTACGAAGGGGGGCGGAATCCGCCCCCCCCCCCAGTCTCAGAAGATCCAAAAAAGCCCGGTCTGAATAGGGTTAAAAGTGCGTCTAAGACAAGTTTCCAATCGGCAACATATTCCGGGTCCACATAGCGTTAAAAAAAAAAGACATCTTCTGGGCTTGAATAAGAGATTCCAAGTGTATCATTTTTAGACCCCCATTTTCAATGTTGTCAAATTCTTCAAACTCACCTCGCCGCCGGCAAGACGACATCATTTGTCAGGGGTATGTCATGCGCAATGGACCTAGTCCCAGTCTCAACCGCTCATTGACGGCAGCGTAGTCTTGAAAAGTCCTCGTGCTTAAGCTCCCTAATTGCGAAGTGAGGGAAATACCAGGCTTTCTTGTCCTTGTCAGAAGGTGTCACCTTGGAAATGTAGCTTTTCTCTAAATACTCAGTGAGAACGTTAGAATACGCTCCACCCAACTGCGGATTCTTCAGGAGTCGTTTTTCAGTGTTCAGCAATTGATTTTCTGCCATGTCGTAGTTGTTTGGTAATGCGGCATCATCTGGTTTCCATGGCATGGCGACTTCATATCTTCCTTCTTTGAACTGCACTGAGTTTTCAAATCCTTTAATGGCTGACTCTTCTTCTGGTCTCAGTCTCTCTCTTTTTGGCTCTGACCCAGACGTCTCAATCTCCCAGAACTTTTGTAGGAGCAAGGTTAACTCTTTCTCCTGCTGTTGCACAAAGTAGGCCATGTTGAGATTGGTACAAGAAAGGTTTGGAAAGTGGTGGAATCAGCCATTTAAAAATGTCGACACGAAGATCCAGCAATTCAAGAGATTTTGCCAAATTTGCTCAAAGAAAATGATACAAAAGTTGTGACATAGTGGAATTACTCGATCGGAGGAGATGATGAAGAAAAATCAGTCTATAAATTGAATTTTCTTCATATGGGAATGAAGACGACCTTGATGAGACAAAGGCTTGGAACCCTGATGTTATATTTTATGAGGAATTTGTGTTTGGCTTCTGTTGTGTTGGCTGAAAATGGCGAGAATGTTGCCAAACAAATCACCCCTTCATTCTTGCACTTGATATTCAACGTTTGTGCTGTGTACAGGGGAATTTCATGGACACTCAGACTGACATTTTCCGCCATCATATTCATTATAACGACCAGAGTGTATGGTTTGTGCTTACTGCCTGTAGGTCTCATAGATGACCTGGAATTGAGCCTGAGGTGTCAAATGAAAGCTAAATAAATCTAGTAATAGATTTAGTTCGTCTTGTAGTCATTCAGTGTCATGTGAATGTTACATTTCCTTTGGAAAGTTGTATTTTTTTTGCAATGAAAATTTGCCTTTTTTGCTGATTTGTTTTCCTTTGAAAAATGTTTTGGTCAATTCCACTCAAGCTAAGGTTTATTACTTTATTTTGAAAGAGGGACCCTTAAGGTTTCATTTGATGGGTAAATTATGTGGTTGTAACCAATATATAAACACTTTGAGGATCAACATTTAGCATCAACCAAAATCAGGTGAGGAAAAATTAAAGAAGGCCAGAATACAAAGGGTTAAAACTTTTGAAATGCCGTACATTTTCTGCATTTTGAACCATAACAATAACAATCTATTAGCTGTTCAAAGTACAAATTAAAACGCCTAACTAATTATAATTTTAACTGAAAGTAAATTCAAGCTTAAGTAAAATTCTTTCCCTGCATATATAAGGCATAAACATGGTCTGCGGAGCACATTTTAAAGTGAAGGGGCTAAAGCGAACGCGTAAAGCCTGGTTTTCATATGTCGGGAAAATCCCAGACGATGGGGGATTTTGCTGTTTGCGATCATCCCAGATTTTGCCGATACGTATGTCGGGTAAATTGCCTATCATCTCAGAAGTCTGGGACGCGTCGGGAAAATAGAAACGCTCCCGATGTTCCCAATTTGTCATGATCGGGGATGTCTACGATTGAGTGTTTTCATAAGTCGGCCAAATCTGGGACGGTCGGGAAACAGCGAAATCCTCCATCTTCTGGGATTTTCCCAACATATGAAAACCAGGCTTAGGCAAAATCCACTAAGAGGGGTACCCCCTTGAGAATTTTGAACATCAGTCGGCTTAAATGGGCAAAAAATACATCAAAAATTGGAAATCGTATGGCAAATGACAAAATGTATTTAAAAGGGAACTCATCCGTAATAGTGCCATTTATATCTTTAAAAATAACCCAACCGGTTTGTACATCGTAAGGTCAACTTCACAGACAGAAGCTTTTTCAACACCTACTAACTTTACTGAGCCTTTTCTAAACATTGCTCTCCTCATATTACAAAGATGCACTTATCTCGCGATTCTCTATTGAGGACCCTAAAACCTGGAAATCCGTCTGCTTAAAATGTAATACGCCACGCAACCTTTCTGAGCCTATTTCGTGTTGTTACTAGTTACTTTCTTTTACCATTTTATTCGAGTGTTTAGAATTTTGTTAATCTTGGGCCCACAGTAATTGGCGGCAGCTGTTGTGGTCACCCTGCCATAACCCAACAGATGTTTTCTTTGTTTTTTATCGTTTTGTTTGTTATTAGTTTATTTAAAGGCGCAGTCTAATAAAACAAAAACACAACGAACAAAATAACCGCTGCTGAAGGAGTTATTGATGACAAGGATAAAAATACAATGGAATATCATGACATATAAGTTTGGTCAAGATTAAACATTAAAGTCAATTTCCATAAAACTACTGAAATTTCTTTTTCGATTATCATTACTGGCAACCGACAAACTCATTTGTCATGTCAAGAAGGCAAAGTTTTTCGCACTCTATTCTCTGCTTATGATGATTAAGTATGGTCAGGTTGCTGAATCTCTCTTTCATTGTGGAATGGAGAACGATTGTTAAGCCACAGCGCTAGCCTGGTTTCCCGGTTTACCAGAAGAAGCTTGCAGACTGTAATGTTTGTTCAGATTTAATTGCGTCCACTCGATCTGGTATTGTTTTTTTTTTATTTTTCATTGAGAACTAGATAAAACTGAACAAAAAGCAGATTTCATTAAAGCGTTTTGAAATGCCCATCAGTAAATCTTTCTTCTTCCCCCAGTCCCCCTCCCTGCGCGTGCCTGATAAAAGCTTGTCCATTCAACTTCTAAAGCTGGACTTTTAGCGATAAAATCTTAGAGCTTGCGAATTTCACTTCGCTATGCCGGCACTTCAATTTCCATCGCCAAACGTGTTCGTAAGTTCGTGATAGAATCACGTTCTTGGGCGGCAAGTTTGAGAAATACTACATTGTCATTGACTAAAAAGGATATAAGGTCCGTTGAATCACTTTAAACAATACGAAATCCATACAGAATAGAAATAAACCTGACGTTAAGCGACTACGGCCAAACGATCCTGGTCACATTAGTCAAAATTCATACTACGGCTCAACATCAGCGACGGACGTCAGAAATTGACTTCCGGTAGCCGGTAGTTATCAGCCAGAAACATCATAATCCCTATGACATTGCTTAGCTACTTTAACGACTGGTGTACAGTTCACAAAAACGGCGAAGACACTGGTGTAGTCCTTCACTAACTGTCAAGGGCCATGACTTCCATTGCATGCATGATCAAACAAAAGGAGAACTTTTTAATTCAAATTAAAACTTCACACGGTCAAATGGTTCCTTACTCACGGCACCCTATCTTATATACCGCTTCTTTTGAGCCAGCCTTCTTTCCTCGGCAACGAATAAAGAAAATTGTATTCGTTTCTCAAACAATGCGTGACATAAATATGCATTGTGTGAAAAGAAACTGAGATTTGTTAAATTTTGTGACCTTAAGGGGACTGCCTCGTGCAAGAATACTGTTTTTTCAAACTCGTATTTTCAAACGTGTATGGTTGACCATTCAAATCCTTTGAATGGGAAAACGTTCTTTGCATTGTACAATTTAAAACAGGCAGTGACGACTGCTATTAAAAAAAAACAGATGAGCTGATTCACCCCTCTCTTAGCTGGTTACAATGGGAAACTATTCTAAGTCCCCCTAATGAGACGCAGTTTACCATTGGTTAACGGATCGACTACTGCCTTTACCATTGGTACCTGAATGGCACCAATGGTACCAATCAAACAAACTGATTCACCCCTCACTAAGTCCCCCTAATCAGATGCAGTTTACAAATGCATAACCGATTGACTACTTCCTTTGCCATTTGTACCAATGGTACCAAACGACAAAGTGATTCACCCCACTCTTAGCTGGTTACAACAGGAAAATATTATAAGTTCCCCTAATAGTCCATGAGCTAATTCCTAAACAGTGGCTAAAAATGCATTTTCGTAGCACCCCCCCATGGGACATGGTTTCCGGCCTTGGTATTAAAATAAAGCTTAGGGTGTACTTAACCAAAATAAACTTGTTTCCAGACACGAAACCTGTGCATGAGTGAGAAAAGGGTGTGTTTTTATGGGCGGGGTCGGTGGGAATGTAGGTTGATTTTGTTCATTGAATAATGGAAGGAGATAGAAAATGAATTAGAAGTCAGTAATCTACTGACGAAATTAAACTTAAACTTTGAGAAAAGTATCCCATATTGCGAATTGTTATAAAAAAAACATGTTTATACATTTGTGACATGTTCCCATGGTAACAGTTGTTAAGGTGTTTAATTAGAGACATTTGTTTCAAAATACAGTTTAATTTCCTATAACTTATTATTGTAAAAAACCTACAATTCACATTTTTATTAAAAAAAAATAATGGGTGCTGTTATGGCCTGTTCACAAATCATCTGTGTTCACAAGTGATTACAAGACGAGGATTGTGAAAGAAGTCATTTTTCTCTTTAATTTGGCTGCTTCCCTGTTCGATTCCTCATTTTCCCCACGAGACTTTATCTACAAGTGGAGCCCATAAGTCTGGTCGCCATGTTGGAATTGTTTAGAGTTTTAAAGGTAAAGAATTAGGTGTTTTCTTAAGCTCTTTTTTACAGCAAACTTTTCTGTATGCTAAATTAGAAGATTTATAAACAGTTTGCATTGGAAAAAAGAAATAAAATCGTTTGCAGGTGTTTTTCCAATAAGAACTGTTTACATAGCAGGTGAATACATTTTTTTCCCTATTTTTATTTAATTTCATTTTAAAAATGCAGGTGAATACATATTAAAATTATTTAAGTGTGAGTGAGCTTAATCCAAGGAAGAGGTCGTTTTGCGCTAGTACAATAACTTTAAACTGGGAAAAATGCCTTTGCCATAAAGGAGGCGTTAAATGTTAAGTAACTGATTGAGACGAACCCGGATAACTCTAAGCAAGGAAGAGACACAGACCTTGGCTGGATGCTCTGCAGACAAGCATTTCAGCGTACTAAATTTAATGTCGCTGAGAATCAGCCCCAAGTGATCCCAGCATGGACCGGTTTTAACATGATCTTTCATGATAAGAATGTTCCCTGCGAAAGTTCTATTAGTTACTGTCAAGTTATCGAAGCTAGTCCAACAGAATTACCAACAGTTTACGCTGTACTACAAAGGTCTCTCCAAATGGCTGATCAGCTTGGCCAGCATGATGTTATTGTTGTTTTTGATCAGACAATATATGCGAAGGTGCTTGATATCATGTGGCAGAATGAGGAACATTTTTAGCGTATAGTGTTGAGAATGGGCACTTTCCACGCCATTTGTGCTTTTATGACTGCAATTGGCAAGCGGTTTGGCGAAGCAGGCCTTGCAGATATACTTGTGAAGAGTGGCATTGTTGGTTCTGGATCTGCAGGTCTCAGGAGTTCTGGAATGCCGACATTACAATCGAGCTCTACGAATGCACAAGGTATCTAAACTTTCTACAACGCGGCTCACCGTAAGAGATTGCAAGAAATAATTACAAATTAAGGGAGAGTTGTCATGCCCACAAGCAAGAAAAAGCAAAAAGGACTATAAGTTAGGTTTTGCAATCAAAAGACGAGGAAGATTAATAGCTAAATTATAGAGATTACTGCCATAAACATTTTTAAACTATAAAATTTGTGCATTTCAGATCGTTTTTGATGCAATGGATCGCATTCAGTGGCAAGGGTTCTAGTCCTGGCTAGCAAAGCATCCTGCTACAAAAGTTGATGAAATTGCCCTTGCTTATTCATAGAAGACATCAGACATGGTTTTTCTGGCGAAAAGTTCGAGCACCTTCTTCAAAGTGAACGGTTCAAGATGATACCTAACCTATATGAAGAATACTGCAGCGAAGACTGTTGCCCGATGAAGACCTTTTGGAATTTTTATCTGGTCATGGTTGAGTTGCTGTTAAGTTTTATTCGAGCAACAAGAGAAGGAAACTGGCAACTGCATCTCAACTGTGTGAAGACTGTGCCATGTGCCGTGTGAAAACTGTGCCATGGTTCTTTGCATATGACCATACCAATTATTCCCGATATTTGCCCGTGTTCTTGATGCACATGTTGTCCACAAAGGAAACTTACCCTGAAGCTCACCGACATCTTGAAGAAGGTACGTTTGCAGTTCAGAGGTCTGCAGAACATGGTTTTTCCCAAATACCGGTTGATCAAGCAATCGAACAAACGTTAAACAGAAACACGAAAAATAAAGGTGGTATAGTGGGGTTTAGTTTAAAAAGGAGCAGTTCAAAGATAAATACTTAGTGCACATTCTCTCACTAAATTCATGGCAAAGTGCAGTGACTTGGCGGGGATGAAGGAAGTTAGAAGTAAATCCCAAAAAGAAGCCAGCAAGTCCCGCATGAAAAAGAATGAAGCAAATGTAAAACTGGTTCAGGGAGTCATTGAAGACTGGATAAATCCATTTGAAGAGTCGAATGAACTTGTCAGTCTCAGTTCAGGTTTTGTAGCAACTGAAAGCATGAAAGATGATCTCTTAAAAGCGAAAGAAAAAGGAAACACTGCTTTTTTATATTTTGTCCAAAACCCATTGGTGACCAATGCTTCTAGTTTTTTCGACCTGTTGCCGAAACTAAAACTATCAACTTTCCACCAGGCTATGAAGAAGAAGTCTGTGATC
Organism: Cladopsammia gracilis; assembly: GCA_022457155.1. Lineage (NCBI taxonomy): Eukaryota > Metazoa > Cnidaria > Anthozoa > Scleractinia > Dendrophylliidae > Cladopsammia > Cladopsammia gracilis. The sequence continues at coordinate 176,311 of JAJGOT010000673.1, read as the reverse complement.
ACAAAAGGCAAGAGCATCATACTCAGAGCAGATAGAAATCTGTTTGCTAGATTGTTAATCATTGGTCAAAGTCGTAAGATGGATGTCAAAGAGTCGCTGACACGTGAACTTGGACCATTACCGTGGTCTTTAGCAGCTTTGGATGGTGTATTGGCTAAGGCTAACAAATCACTTCTATCTGGCCTGGTTGAGAAGGGGTAAAGTTCCACTCCACTCCAACTATCCACAGTTGTCATATTCGATGCCATGGTGATTGTCCAAATGGTTGTTAGAGTACCCGACAAATTTGGTGACCTGGCTGCAACAGTGTTTGACACAATTTTCACACATGCAGGGAATTCGTCAAGAATCGACTTTGTTGGTGAACAATATCCAGAAATATCTGTAAAGAATATTGAAAGGCAGAAGCGAGGAAACGAAGGGCAGCTCTCTATTCATATTTTGAGTCCACAACAACGATGCCCTCGACAATGGAAAAAATACCTAGCAGATGGACGCAACAAGACACGCCTGCTCAACTTTCTTTTGTGCGAATGATCCAGTTCAAATGTATACGCTCAGAAGATTGGCGATCGTTCCCTGTACATTGCACATGGTACAACCTGCACAAAACTTGTTGCAAGTGGTGGTACTATTTCTGCAACAACTGTCAACGAATTGTGTACAGAACAAGAAGCCGATACCAGGATGTTTTTACATGCGCTTCACGCATCTCAGGGTGGGCATCAAGAAATAAGCATTAGATCCTCAGATACCGATGTGGAGATGCTGGCATGTTACCACCAAGTGAAAATTCTCGCCAGGATTTTTCTTGTAAGTGGTACCCAAAAACGTTCATGCGTGGTGAGCATACCAGAAATTTGTCAGTTCTTTGGTGTTGATGTGTGTCAGGCCTTATTGGGCCTTCACGCTCTGACAGGCTGCGATACCATAATTGCCTTTGCTGGAAAGGGAAAAAAAGGATTTGAGATTATAACAGGAAATCAACATCTACGTAAGATGATTCAGTGTCTTGGCGAGTGCGTGCCAGCTTCCCAGAAAGATGTGCGCAATATAGAAGAATTTGTCTGTTCCCTATACAACAAGGCTGGCAAATGTGTGAACGATCTTTGTTATATCCTCTTCTGCAAGTCAACCAAAGTACAGTCACATCAGCTACCACCAACGAGGGCATCTCTTGCTAAACATGTTCAGCGAGCAAACTATCAAACCTTTGTTTGGAAGAATGCATTGGAGGCTCACCCTACAGTACCTGATCCAAGTGGTGCTTGTTGGCTAATTAAAGATGGCACACTTACGATCGACTGCACGGATCAGGCTCCAGCCCCTGATGCAGTTATGGATGCAAAGGCCATTGCAATACCCAACGATGTTCCTGCGTAAAAAGCATCCTCTCCTGCAGTGATGCTTGCATTTGTGGAGAACACTGCCTGAATAGTTCACATAAGATATCCAGTGAAGTTCATGACAGCAATGAAGATGATGATGATAACGACGATGAGCATGACAGGGGTAATAGCGATATCTAAATCCGATGACACAGATGATACTCATTGACAAAGTTGGATTGACAGTATTTCAAATATGTGTAGAGAGCCATTTTCTGTGGATTTAATGTTGTTTAGTTGGTTTCTGCTAGTGAAATGTTAAAATAACCAACCCTAACCCACGTAGACACCCGTAGACAGAGATTGCTATGGCATCGTATTATATCTCTTTATTTTGGTTTTCTAGCTGTAGGGACAAATTACAAAACAATATTTACCAGAAGACATCACTGTTACGTTATGTTGTATTGTTAGAAATAATATATTGATCATTTTGGGTTTGGGGTCTAAAATAGAGAGAAATGGCTCACTAATGAAATGCCCTAGTAATTGTTGCCATAGTAACATGTTACAATCGTGCAACAGCATTATTTGCAATTCACACCATCAGATGCTCACCTCCTCCAAGTTTGAGTTAGAAAGGATAAAGATAAGATAAGTACAATAACAAGTATGTTTCGTTATGTATCATTCCTAGTTTAAGGAACAAGGTATAACCCCACCCATAAAAACACCCATTTCTCTCGATCGTGCACAGGTTTCACGTCTGGAAACAAGTTGATTTTGATAAAGCACATCCTTAGCTTTATTTTGATACCAAGAACACTATGTCCCATGGGGGGGGGGTGCTACGAAAATGCATTTTTGGCCTCACAGCTCATAGACTATAATGAGATGCAGTTTACCAATAGTAAACGTATCTACTGTATTTACCATTTGTACCAAAGGTACAGATCGTAGTGGTGCTTTTACAAATGGTGTCTGTTCGTGTGCATTGGACAACACTCAAAGTGTCACCTGTGACCATTCAATTGAAGGCTACTGAGCAGTTCTTTCCTGTGGTGCTGTTTAATTTTAGAGCCTCTGGATGAAATGCCAACAATCATATTTACGCTGTTGAACAGCACTTTCCTGTGGATGTTTTAAAGTGCTTGTTGTTTTCCTACAGGGTCAAGATAATTTAACTTGCTACACCTTCAATACTCATGCTGCAAAACACCTTTTCTGCAAGACATGTGGCGTGCAAAGCTTCTACAGGCCTCGTTCCAATCCAGATGGCTATGGAGTCATGCCACATTGTGTGGATGCAGGAACAGTGAAAGATGTCAAAGTTGAGTACTGTGATGGTCGAAACTGGGAAAAGTACATTGCAGACAATCCAGAAATTCAGCAACGTTCAAAGAAAAAGGATTGAATAACAGAAATTAATATGCAGTATGTTAGAAACCTCACTAAAAAGTGCTTTACTTTCCATTTCTTTTAGAAAATGTTTCTACTAGTTAGACTACCTTTTAACTTGTGAATACGCGAAGCGTAATAAACGGGTTATCGCAGACGGTGGTAAATATGCAAATTGTCACTCACTCGCTTCCTCCATCATTCAGCTGAAAACTTTTCTTGGTAATTCCGTTGAACAGTGGATAGGGCTTTCGTGGCAAATGCAAACGAATATAGTGTAGAGAGGAGTCGACTGCCGAAAAGGGGACATTTTGAAAGTGCTGCTCTGATGTTTGCATTTGGAGTCCTTTGATGGAACATTAAAAACGATCTGCAGAATATGTATAGATTTTTCAACAGACATGCGTTTTTATGTGTCTTCGTTGAAATAATAAACTTTAACCATCAAAGGGATGTTTTCCGATATGGCTCAATGGTCAAGCATTGCTCTTCTAGACTAATGAAATGGGTTCGAATCATGGCAGGGATGTTTTTTGTTTCTTTTACTTTTTTCCTCTTTTTTTAACGAACTGGACATTGCAAAAGTGATGTACAGTATGTGTGCCGAAAACCGGCATAAAAATTCATTGCTCAATATATCTAAACCTCAAAAAAACCTTGATGAGCCCAAATTTTCCCTGCATGTAGTTTTTACATTTGACTAATAGTTCTTAAAGTTTTCATAAACTGTTGTAATTGACTGGTTTTCTTGAGATTCGCAAAATGGTGGACTTGGTCGTGGGCCCTTGAACCGGCGAAAAGACTGTCCAATGTCCTATCAAAATTAATATTCAACAAAAATAACACTAATAAAGGTCCTCTCTATAATGAATTATCAGTCTTCCACTGCAGGTCCTCTGTTCTAGGATCATGTTCAGGTTGTTTGTGGGACTGGTGTTGCTGTTTCCCGGAATTCCAGTATTCTTGTGCATCATAACACATGGATGTAGGGACTCTCTTAAGGTATCAACGATTACTTTGCAACATTCGACCACCAGTGTCTATGATCTATGATCTAGGACTTTGGTCTTTACTAACGACTTAAGTAATGTTTAAAGTCTCCTCTGGGAGAATAGGGCCATTGACTTGTCTCCTCCAACCTGCTCTGTCTCTTGCAGCGATAACAGCTTCGTTCCAGGTGATGAAACCCATCTTCTTCCTCTCTCTTTCTACAGTTCTTCTCCATGTCTCCTTCGGCCGCCCTCTGTTCCTCTTTCCCTCTGGTGTCCAGGTTAGGGCAATGCGTGGATTCTGTTGGTTGTTCATACGTAACACATGCCCTATCCAGCGCCACCTCCGTCTCCTGATCTGTTCGCTGATGGCAACGGTTCTGGCTTGTCGCCTGACTTCCTCATTTGACACCTTCATTGGCCAGTATATCTTTAACAACCTCCGTAGACACTTGTGTAGAAATGTGTCCAGCTTTGTTTCATCCCTCTTTGTCATTCTCCAGGTTTCGCATCCATAGAGTAACACTGCTATGACGTTGGACTTGAAGATCCTGATCTTGGTGTTTTTGCTCAGTTGGCCACTCCTCCAGATCTTGGCTAGTTTGTTAAATGCTCCTATAGCTTTCCCTATTCGCTTTTTGATGTCGTCCTCGGCCCCTCCATGCGTTGTTATTCTTGCTCCCAGATAGTCAAAGCTGTCCACGTCCTCTACTTCCTGCCTATCTATTACAACTGCGTTGTTGTTTTTTGCGTTGATCCTCATCAATTTGGTTTTCTTGGTGCTAATTTTTAAGCCTGTTCCCTTCCCATTTCTATTCAGGCGGTCAATCTTCGTCTGAATCTGCGTGAATGTACTTGAGATGAGAGCCAAGTCGTCTGCAAAATCTAAGTCCTCCAGCATGTTGTCATCTTCCACCTAATGCCTGTCCTTGTGCCTTCGACTGACCTCATCACCCAGTCAACCACCAAGAGAAACAGGAACCCTGACATATTGCATCCCTGCTTAACATCCGACTTCACCTGAAACCAATCAGATCTTCCATCACCATCCACCACGGCACATGTGCAGTTAGTGTACATAACTTGCACCATTCTCACCATCTTTGTCGGTATTCCATAGCACCTCATGATCTTCCAAAGAGTGTCTCTGTGTATGCTGTCGAAGGCCTTCTCGTAGTTCACAAAACAAAGGTACAGGCTGGAGTTCCATTCGACTACTTGCTCGATGATATTCCTAAGTATGAAGATCTGCTCAGTCGTGTTCCTTCCCTTTCTAAAGCCAGCTTGTTCACTTCTCAACTCAGCATCTGCTCCAGCAACAATCCTCTTAATCAGGACTCTCCCCAGCACCTTGGCTACAATGGACATGAGGGTGATACCTCTCCAGTTCCCACAACTCGTCAGATCTCCTTTCTTGGGGAGTTTAATGATAAGCCCTCTGGACCAGTCCTCTGGAACACTTTCCTCCTGCCATATTTTGTTGAATAACTCATGCAGGACGTTAACTGTGGTGTCAGTGTCAACCCTCAGAAGGTCTGCCGTGATGCTATCAATACCTGGTGCTCTTCCAATTTTCATGTCCCTCAATGCGCTCCTGATCTCCTCCCTTGTTATCGCTCCTATGTCGATGCTGTTATTCACCACATCTGTCTCCTCCACCTCAGTAACGACTTCAGGGACTGGCCTGTTCAAGACTTCCATGAAATGTTCTTGCCATCTCGCTTTAACCTCGCCTTCTTTGGTCAATAGCTTTCCTTCCTTGTTCTTCACCATTCCTGCCTTTCTTGGCCCTTCGTTACATAACCTCCTAGTTGCTTCATATACTCCTTTCATTTGACCCTGGCTTGCAGCGTCCTCTGCTTCTTGTGCGACACCGTTTATCCAGTTTCTTTTGTCTTTCCTGAGGCTCCTCTTTACCTCCTTGTCCTTTTCTCTGTAGTCGTTTCGTGCTTTGGTCTTCAGCCTCTCTGATCGTGCATCTCCTATCTTCTTTTTCAGTTTCCTTCTCTCCTCGATCTTTCTCCAGCTTTCCGTGCTAATCCAGCTCTTACACTTCTTCTTCCTGCGCCCCAGTACTTTCAGTGCTGTTTCAGTATAGGCAGTTTTGATCTTCTGCCACGTGTGGTCTATGCTGCTGCTTTGGTCAGGCTGTTCACTATTCTGTTGGTCATCTGCACTCATGTCGTTCTGATCTTGTGTCTGGAGGATGTTGAATCTATTCCTCAGCTCGAGTTGGAACTGTTGTCTAATTACAGGCTCTCTCAACTTGCTCTCCTCAAACCTGGTGGTCCTCTCCTGTTTCTTGCCTGTACTACTTAGTCTGAGCTTGACCTTAGTTATGACAAGGTTGTGATCGCTTCTTACATCAGCTCCTCTGTGCACTCTTGTGTCTTGCACTGACCTCTTAAATTGGGACCTGATTGCCACATGATCGATCTGGTTCCGGTACTGACCATCTGGGGAGGTCCATGTATACTTATGCACATCCTTGTGAGGAAACATGGTTGATGTTATAGCGAGGTTGTTAAATGCACAGAAGGACACAAAGCGGTCACCATTGTCATTTCTCTCGCAAATTAGACCATGCTTCCCAAAGGTGCCGCTTTCATCCTCCTGTCTTGCTCCCACTTTGGCGTTCCAGTCCCCCATCACCAAAAGCATGTCATGCCTGGGAGCTGCATCCAATACCTTCTGTAGTTGATCGTAGAAGGTCTCCTTTGCCTCGTCTTCCGCTTCATTGGTTGGAGCGTACACTTGAACTATGGTTGTCTTTATGTATTTAGAGTGGAATCTGGCTGTTATGATCCGATCGCTTACAGGTATCCAACTCTCCAGACATCTGCTGGCATACCTGGTCATCACGATGGCTACTCCACTTTGGTGAACATCGTCATCTCTACCTGAGTACAGGATAGTCTCTCCAGTTTGAGTTCTCAGCCTGCCAAATCCAGACCATCTGCACTCGCTTATTCCCAGTATACTGATCCTATAGCGTTGCATCTCCGATGTTACTTGAGCTGTTTTGCCAATGCTATACATCGTCCGTACATTCCAACATCCGATCCTATGTGTAACTTTGGGATTAGCCAACGGCTCTTTCAGTCCACGAGCTTCCTTGCAGATTTTGCCCGTGTCCGTCATACTGCCACAATCCCATGTAATGTAGTTATCTGCTGGAGTTTGGCATGTCGTCGTGCTAGATCCATTGTAGGTTTTCGTTAACAAATCTCTGGTTTCCGTAATAAATAAGTTTTTTACAGGGAAGGGTTATTGGCCCTTCGCCCAACCCCCAACCTGGAGGACCAGGTGCTGCAGTTCGTCTGACCTTTCGCCTGAAACCTGCCCAGCAAGGTTGAACCTACCAGGGACTTTAGTCCCAGCTGATATAGCTTCCAGGGTCACTAAGGTACGCAAACCTCCCCACCACGTTAAGGTGCAGCACTTAGGGAGGTTAAAACACGAACAGCAGTGTTTTATCAAGTTAAAAAATTCTAGCACGAAGCGCGAGAATTTTTAGACTCGATAAAACACGTGCTGTGAGTGTTTTGAACGGCTTCAAAAACGAACTGCCAAAAGCGCATCCCCAAGAAGCAGAAACAATGGCGTAAACAATAAAGAAAATTGTTTTTCTGAATGAACCTCTGAACAATTGTTATTGTAATTTCTCTTGCAAAAAGAAATCAAAGGCTCCTAAGAGCCAACCCGTGAATAAGAAATGCTAACACTCAACGCAATATTTCGGTAAACTTATGTTTTCACACTGACAGGGTTCGATATATATATATATAAATTTTTTAATTTACCGTAAGGATTTTTTGACGAACGTCAAAAAGAAAGGAATGTCCAGTTCGAGGGGAAAAAAAGAAGAGTCACGGGCGAACACAAAAAAGAAATCACTTTCAAATCCGGCGCGTTAGCCCACGAGGCCATCGAGGAACACATGCTCAATTAAGACTAAATTTTGCTATTTAAAGGTAGAAATGTATCAAAGCGCGTGTCTCGATTAGAAAATCCTTTTACATCGATTATATGTCGGATTAAAGACTCCAAATCCGAAACATCTTTACGCTTATTGTTTATATTCAATTGCAACAAATTAGTTATTGTTCTCGCTGGTTTCACCCTGTTCTTGTTACGAAACGCATTCGTAACAAAGCATTACATCACTAAGTTTACAGCTGATGGAAGGAGCGAGTGAGCGAGTGCTCATTTGCATATCTGTCTCCGTTACTGATAACCCGTCCATTACGCATGCGCGTATTCAATCAATAACGAGCTCATATGAGAACAACATGAGTTCGAAGCGACGGTTTCGCCACCCAAAACGGTTGATGAAGAGAAAGAAATCTTAGATAATACCATACCAAAGTCAACACATTCCGTCACTAAGTGGCCAGTGAAAAGTTTTTCAGAGTGGCAAAATGTCGCTTAGCTTATTTCCACGTTATATCGCCAAATCGCACAAAATATACAACTTAGTTAGATAAAAAGATCCTATAGTACAAAACAAAAGTAGCAGTTTGGAGATAAAGCGCAGGATTGCAAGGATTGAAGTGGATTACAGTTTAGCTTGAAATCAAAGTTAGTTTTTGTTTGCTGGAGAGGCAGTGTCAATCCTGACATTAATCTGAAACCAAAATGCGTGCGTTATAACGGCTCAGTCTATTTTGAGCCGCTTTACTTCATTGCATTTGCTTAGTTAATGTTTGTAAGATGGAAAAATAAATTGTTTGTTTGTCATAACTTATGAGACATCTGTTGGCTCCTAGGAGAAAAATTACGGAGCCTGTTCGTCAATATTTCGGGCATTTTCGGTTTTAACCATCGCACTTCGTGAATACTCTTTGTAAATGCATACTGATGACACTGTCCCGCCGAAATGACAAAATGTCCCTTAGCTTATTAGTAGATATAAGAGGGGGTTTCTGGGACAAACCCAAAAACCCAAAAATCCAAAGCCCGCCACCTTTAAAAACTTCGAAAAACCTCCTTCCCCTCACACTAAAAAGCTGGCGTTAATCAATTTTTCTGCTTACTTTAACGTTAAGCCAATTAAAAAATCAAAATTAAAAATATCTAACGCTAACTTCCGCAGAACCCATTTTTACGCCACAATTTTAGTGTAACCATCAAATCAGCGTAAATCTGCTAAAACCAACTAATAAAAAAAACGATCTTTGTGTGACGCTTCGAACTAGCGTAAAATCGCTAGTTCAAATCCTCAATCTTTATCAAATCCCCAATCTTCTCAAACGATATCTGTGCTAGTTTTAATGCGTTGAAATCAATTCTCAAAAAACTTGAATTAGTTCTGATTGGGAGTGCTTTCTCGGGTTATCTCTTTGTTTTTCATGCTGGGGGGCTTTGGATTTTGGGGGTTTATTCCAGAAACTCCCTATTACATCTACTGTCGATATATGAAGTTTCTTTCCATCTTTCCTTGTCCTGATGCATGGATTATTATTTCGAAGAGCATAACCGATGGTTGAGGGCCACACCTGGAAAGCTTCTGCTGCGTCCTTGATTGAGTTAATTTATTCTCCTTCTACAACAATATTTTTTGTGTCATTCAATGTTTTGATGAAGAAGACTTTTTTATCTATTCGTCTTGTTAGGGAAGGCTTCCCACAACTGATTGCATATTGGAGAGTCCCAAGATTGATACCACATTCTCTTGCTGCTTTTGACAAATTATTATAAATTTGTTCTTCCATATCGATTGCTTTGATTTCAATTTTCATTTTTTTAAATATTTTTATTTTTTGTTTTTTATCTAAAATGGACCAAATGGAAGTTTCTGAATTAAGAAACCTGGTCGCAGCAGAAATAGAACAAGAAATGAATTATTACGTCTTTTAACTAGGGAAGAACCACCATCACCAAGGCCTACATTGTCTGAAATGAGAAATCAAGCAAGGCAATTGGGGTTGAGAAATTACTCCCAATATCGAACAAGAGCAGCACTCCAAGCCTTTTCGATGGGGCCACACAAAATGCCCTGGATGCCTCAAATCCGGAAATCGCAGCCCCAGTTCTTCAACCAACTCACTATCAACCACCCCTACCTCAACCAAGAAGCTTCTTGAGGACAGTACAAACCACCTTCAATGAATGGTGGGACTGGTTGAAACGTGTTCCAGAGAATGTTGGGAAAAAAGCATCAAAGATGTTTTCAGATTTCCAACAAAGGATTGCTGATCTTTACAAAGAAGATTTCAAAGTCAGTGAAGGACCACCAGCCCTGAAAAAAATTTGCAAGACAATGTGATTGAAGGAAAACCAGGGTTGACACCACAAGAATTCTTTCAGAGAGTTGCGAGACAAGTCTTGCAACTCTTGAAAGAAAACAGAGGAACAAAGATGAAACTGATTCTTTCTGCAGAATGAACAGAAGGGATTTGAGGACTGGAGAAGTCATTGAAACGGATGCTCCTTTTCATTCAGATATTGAGACCAACTTGGAAGCAACGGATGAAAGAGACCTCTTTAATCGTATGATTGCAATAGTTCTTGAAGCAATGGAAACGTTTCAAATGAGAGGATCTAATTGGCAGTTTGAATCTGTCAATCGCCTTGAAATTCATTTTGTTGAATTTTCCCCTCTTCAGGGAAGTTCTTTCATTGCACTCCCTCCAAAGCTTGCTAGAGAGAAGGCAGTCATCAATATGAAAAATGAAGATGAACATTATTCCAAATGGAGCATCACAAGAGCTCTTTTCCTGGTGGAACATCACCCAGAGCGAGTCACAGCCATTTTAAGGAAACAAGCAACTTCGCTGAATTGGCAAGGAATTGAATTCCTAACCACCTTGAAACAAATCGATCATTTCGAGAAAATAAATCCAGACATTGCTGTCAATGTTCTTAGATATGAACAAGAAATTCATCCCTTGAGAATTTCAAAGGTTAAAAAACCGCACAATGTTGTTCTGCTTCTTCTGGAAAAAGAAGGAAAGAAGCATTATTGTTTGGTACAAAACTTGAGTCGCCTTCTTTCAGCTCAAGTCACCAATTACCATGCACCCAAAGAATTTTGTTTGCGATGTCTCAATCATTTCTTCAGCAAGAAAGACCTGGAAAAAGATGAAGAACTGTGTGGCAGTAATGAAGCCATCAGAATTGAAATGCCTAAACCCAGTGGTCTTCTCCAATTCAAATATTATAATAGATCTATCAGAGTTCCATTTGTGATCTATGCTGACTTTGAAGCATGTAATGAACCCCTGAGCAGTTGTGAACCGGGAGCTGGAAAGAGTTTCACGAATCAATTTCAAAAGCATCAACCATGCGGTTTTTGTTTCAAGGTTGTTTCTTTTGATGATAAACTTCTGAATCTCGATCCTGTTTTTCAGGCCTAAAACAGAAGAGGATGATGTTGCACAAGTATTTGTAGATAAACTTATAGAAACAGTTCAGGAAATTCACCGCAAATTTGATAGCAAGAAGAAGATGATATTCACAAAAGAAGACAAAGAACAATTCGAGAAAGAAACCCTATGTTGGATTTGCAACGAGGCATTCACAGAGGACAATAAAAAATCAGAGATCATTGCCATTTGACAGGAAAGTTTCGTGGCGCAGCACGTAACAAATGCAATCTGCAATTCAGGAAACCAATTCCCATCTTTTTGTGAAGAATCTTGGCAGAACATCTGGGGATATCAAATGCCTGCCAAACAATGAAGAAAAATATATATCATTTTCAAAGAATATTATTGTTGGAAAATATTTCAACAAGAATGGAAAAAAAGTTTACGTTAACCATGAATTGAGATTCATTGATTCCATGAAATTCATGGCGTCTTCTCCACAGGGTGCAGAGGAGCCAAATTTGACCTTTACGCGTTCGATCTTCGATCTCTTGTTTACGAGTCTGTTTTTCGCCCCAGCGGGACCCCAAGCGGAATCGGCGCTTTCCGTTGGGTAACCGCAAATTGCTGACTGTGGGCGCCACAAATCGTTACGCAGCAAGAAGAAAGACAAGGGAGGAAACAGATTTGAGCCTAATTTTTGATCCCCGATTACTCGCTTTTGATTCAATAAAAAGTTCTGATTTTTGGCATGTAGCTTTATATGGACAGTCTCTGGACAGCTTTTCAACAATTTCGATGAAGAGATCCATTAAACGCTCCTTTCGGTGATCGCTCTTTATGGCGTTCAAAGTTGACTTTCGTAGGATGTGGACCGCAACATACTGGTGACGGAAAAACGTCATACGAGAGGTGTGCTCCACTCCACTGCAGCGGAGCACCGAAATAACGATAACTCGCCGAAATCGCGCTAAATCGCCCCGAGGAGCAAGCAAACAACAAAGAATACAACACAGCAACAGGGTAAGTCAATTTTATTCACATAAGATTCAAATTTTTAAGTTTTGAAGCAAAACCGTTGCGTTCCCATACAAACCTTTATAAATCGAATCTTTGTAACACAATACCGCTCATAAAGCAAGGGTCACGTCCCGGTTATCTAATAGTGAGCTTGGGCCGCCTGTGGTCGACTTTGCGGAGCTATATCTCCACTATTTTAAAAGATATCGCTTTTAAACTCGGCCACTTTACTAATTTTGAGATGCTTTTTCCAGCAGTGTCGATGGATTTTTGCTGTCAGGCCAATATAAAAATTTGGAAAAACCGTGACAAGGTCTATTTTGAACGGTTGTCATAACTTCCGTTTTATTGACGGCATGTCACTTTCGGAGTTTTTACTTCCGTCACCAGTATGTTGCGGTCCACATCCAACGAATCACGTGGTACTATGTTTCTTCCCTTGTCTCTTTTTCTTCTCGGCACTTCGTGCCTCGCTCGGAAAGCTTCACGCTTTCCGGAAAGCGCCGATTACGCTTGGGGTCCCGCTGGGGAAAAAACTCGAAAACAACAGATCGAATAACGCAAGACACAGCGCGCGTTTTAAGCTCAAAGATCGAACTTGTATTAGGTCAAATTTGGCTCCTCTGCTCCCTGTGTCTTCTCTGGAAAATCTTGCAAGAAAGAATTTTGGTGAAAAAACTGATCTTCTTTCCAGAAAGGGAGTTTATCCATATGATTATATGGACTCAATTCAGAAATTCCAAGAAATAAAACTTCCTCCTCAAGAAGCATTTTATTCCTTGGTGAATGACTCGGGAATATCTGACAAAGACTATGCCCATGCCCAAAATGTTTGGGAAGAAATGAATATCAAAAACCTGGGAGAATACCACGATTTCTATCTGAAAACAGATGTTGTGCTTCTTGCAGATGTTTTCGAAGAGTTCAGAAATGTTTGCATGGAAAACTACGCACTTGATCCGGCTTGGTATTATACAGCACCAGGTCTTTCCTTTGATGCTGGGTTAAAAAAATAAGCAGCAAAGTTAGAATATGCTCCTGTTTTTCGAGCATGGAATCAGAGAAGGAATTTCAATGATTTCAAATCCTCATGGAAAAGCCAACAACCCATATATGGGTGAAAAATTCGACCCAAATCTTCCAACAAAATACATTCTTTATCTCGATGCCAATTCCCTATATTCTTGGGCAATGACGCAGCCTCTTCTTGTAGGCAACTTTCGTTGGATGAAAAACTTTAAGAACTGGGAAAACATTCCTTGCGTTCTTGAGATTGACTTGGAATACCCACAAGAGTTGCATGATTTGCATAATGATTATCCTGTTGCCCCGGAAAGATTGTTTGTGAATAAGGTTGAAAAACTCCTTCCCAATCTGCGAGATAAGAAACATTATATCATTCATCATAGAGCCTTCAAACAAGCTCTCCAATTTGGATTAAAACTCAAAAAGATTCACAGGGGAATTTCATTCAAGGAAGAACCCTGGTTGAAACCCTATATCGATTCGAACATAAAACTCAGACAAGCAGGAAAGAATTATTTCGAAAAAGATTTCTTCAAATTGATGAATAATGCCATCTTTGGCAAAACAATAGAAAACATCAGGAAAAGAGTTAATATAAGACTTGTGAATGAAAGAAAAAAAAGCAGAAAAACTTGCAGCAAAACCAACATTCCAACATCACACAATTTTCGATGAAAATCTGATTCCTGTGCATATGAAGCGGAAGATGTTTTTCAATAAACCAATTCCCTGTGGAATGTCGATTCTAGAGCTCTCCAAGACTCTTATGTTTCGTTTCCATTATGAATACATTAAACCAAAATACAGGTAAAAGTAAAGCTTTTGTTTACAGATACAGATTCCCTTTGCTATGAAATTGAAACGAAAGATGTTTACAAGTATATCTCTCCAGATGTTGAAACAATGTTCGATACCTCGAATTATCCAAAAGAATATCGTTCAGGAATCCCCACAGGGAAAAACAAAAAAGTCAATGGCCTTATAAATGGGTTGACGGTTTCAGAAAATAAGAAAATATTTATAAAAATAATTTTTAAAAATAATTTTTTAAAAATAATTTTTTTTATAGTTTATGGCTTTTTGACTAAAGAAATTCCACTCGAGTGGGGGAAGAGGCAGGGAGATGCCCGGTCTCCACTTTTGTACATTTTATGCGCAGACGTTTTTTTTTTTTTTTTTTTTTTTTTGTATTTTATTTATTTTTGTCTATATTACATTTGTAAGAAAACTAACATTTAAACACATTTACACAATCTAAGTACATGAAAGAGAAAGAAACTAAAAACACAAAAATGACAAATGTACGAAAAAACTGCTTAAAGTAGTATAATTTATAATTAAAGCGGCTTGAGTTGAGATAAGAAATGATATATTTGGTGACAAAAATCTAAGAAGAAATAAGAGCGATTAAGGGCTCCCACTTTTGATAGTGATAACTAAGGTTGTTTCTCTCGCTCGCCATGGAGTATTCTATTTGGTATGTATTTTTAATTCGCTCGAGTAATAATTGTGGAATTAAAATCTTGTTACTAAGTTTACAGAAGTGAAGGAGATATTTGCTTTCCAAGATAATATAGTTAATTAATTTGCTATTACTTTCTAGATTATCAATACCAAAAATAACATCTCTAATTTCTAAATGCTTGGTAAGCTTTAATTTATGTTTACATATCATTTCCACTTCATTCCAAAATAGTCTAACTCTTGGGCATTGGAAAAGAAAGTGTTCAAGAGTTTCGATGTCTGTTTTGCACCAATAGCACAAAGGAGATTCGACTTTTTTAAACTTGAAAAGCATATCATTTGTATACATGATCCTATTTAATATTTTGTATTGAAATTCGCGCAGTTTAGTGCTCAAGGTTATTTGAATAGGTAAAAGGAATATAGCTTTCCAATTTAGTTGAAAACAGTCAGTGTTATAGGTTTCTTCATATTTTTTGACCGATGTTGGATTTTTTGCAATTTTCGAGACCAAAATGCGATACAGTGTTTTGGATTTAACCTTCTCCAGATTGTATTCATCGTTGTTAATGTAGAGATGAAAGGTTGTTGGGTTCAACTGTTGCGTATGAATTGATATTAAATTCCTATTTAAGTTTAAGATGTTGCGCCATGTTAGTGGAAGCGCATTATATATACTAAATAATAGGAAGACAGAGACGTTTTGGCTACCAGTATAAGAAAGGATGATACAATTGAAGGTTTTCTCCTTCCAGAAGCCTGAGGAAAGCGTTTTAAAATTCGCCAATACGCGGATAACTCCACATGTTTTGTAAACGACATTTTTTCTTTAGACAAATTGTTTACCTTACTTCACAAATACGAGACAGGTACAAGGACTAAATTAAATGTGGCAAAGAGTACTTAAGGCATGTAGTTAGGAGCTTGGTGCTCACGTCCGGACACTCCTTATGGCCTGACGTGGGTGTCAAGAAAGCAAATCTTGGGTGTCTGGTTTAGCAATGGTACTGCAAATGTCGAACCAGATAACTGTTTACCACGCCTTTCCAAGCTACATTAAAATTTAAACCTGTGGAAGGGTGTGGGGTGTTTTCACTCCCACCCTATCGGCACTACTCAATACTAGGTTTATAGTTAATGTTAAGACTATTTTCTTTTACCTAATGGACTTCTGCTGTCGACGAGAATGACATGCGAGCACGCTTTTTCATTAAGACCATACTTTATGGTATATGGGTTTTTTGAAATAAAGCAACTTTTCACAATAGCACCGAGAACTCTCGGGCCACTGTAAGGGACATAAGGAATGACATCACAACACAGTTGCAAATTGACGGGGGGGGGGTACTTTGCAAACTTTACCTATACTAGACCATTTTAGCTGCATTTTGCAACCCTATTCTAGACTAAACACCGAAAAATCCTACCCTATCCTAGACCTTTTCTAGACTCGCTATTTTGCAGAAACTCATTCACTATCACAGTCTAAGATAACAGGGGTCAGTAAAAATGTCGTACAGCACACCTTACCGATTATTAAATGCCATTTGCCAGTAAACCTCGTCTTGACTAAATTCTTCATGCAACTGATCAGTTTCGCGGAAAATGATACCTATTCTAGACCAAAAATCTCTGATTACTATACCCTATCCCAAACTAAACTGCCTGAAAACCAAACCCTTCACAGCGGCACATACCTATATACCTCCCCCCCCCCACCGCGAACAGAAATTTTCTGCTTTGTGGTGTCATCCGAATATTTGTCAAAGCTTGTGACTAATAATTTAGCTACTGGCAACTCATCATTCATTACCAGAAATGACTAAAGTAATCATGTACAAACCAGAAAGGACTCAGTTCAAGTGGACCAAACGACCGGAAATGAATTTTATAAACAATCCCTTATGGACTAGACTTTCAAGTGACTGTAAACCGGAACTGACCTTGTACTATTGTAACCTGAAATGACTAGCTTTAACTCAGGATGCCTTGTAACCGGAAATGACTAGCCTCACAGGATAATATTGTAAACTTTAGGGATTTGTTATTGATAAATAAAACATTTTAAAAGAAAAAAACACTTTTGTTGTGTTTAGCGGAGAAAATGGTTTGCAAAATAATTTTTCCCTGCTTTTTTTCGCGGTTTGCTACTCAAAAGAGGTTTCACATTTCTCAAACAGTGTGCTTTTGTGGAATTTGTGCAGTCTAAATGTACTGTGCAGACGGTCGCGTACTAAGCTTACTGTTTTTGAGAATTGCTAAAATTGAAAAATAGCCTGGTCGTCAATCTTAATTCTAATTTTTCTTGTGCTTCTGACCTTTCACCTAAGTTAAGCTTATCAACATTGTTTTTGTTCAGAGAGCTCCGCTGTTAAGCTAAGCCTATCTATATATATTATTTTCATATGAGCGATAATAAAATAAATTGAGGAATAATCAATTAAGGAAAATAACGAAATATAATATCCAATTTATTCAACACTTTTGAGAGATTTGACAGATTGTAAAGTATAAATAGGTGATGTCATGTTTAATTCTTGCGGAGATTGCAGAGTGAATTTTTGGTTTAGTTAAATATACATATTGGATTCGTTTAGCAGTAAAATTTTGTTCCTAAAGATTGTTTTTTTTTCTGTGTGTGTGTGTTGATAGTTTGTCGAGATTTTTGAGGAAAACAGTAATTAGTAATTTCAATTTTGAATGGGTATTAAATGTTGAGGTGTCATGATTATGCAATAATATGCAAGAGAGGTGAGATTTTGCCGACAAAGCTAATGAAGTATCAATCTTTCGGTTTGATTATGCAAGAGTATGGATTTGACCTTTGTTCTATTTTGAAATATTGAATCATTGCCATTACGGTTTGATTTTTCAATAGTATGCAAAAGACGTAATAATTTTGCTGATTTATTTAACAAAAGTTTATCAAGCAAGCATAGTAGTATAGGGAGGGGTGATCCCGACACACCCCAAATAATGGTTAGATGGCATGAATAAACGCCTCCTACCATAAAACGGTATGTACTTGGTGTATCCCTTACTATTTTGTATTTAAACACTTAGTTTTTATTTCAGTAGAAAAAGAAGATAAAAACAGCAGAATGGGGAATCGAACCTGGGCCGTATGATCTACTCCATGCACACTATCCATTGTACCACCGAGGACTAGCTGCCGGAAACTGTAATTTTTGAGGGATAAAAGATAATATGCTGCCAGCCCAGACCATATATAAGAACTAACCCTTTCGATACACTGGAAATACTGGAATCAGTGCTTAACCCTAAATACTAAAATCAGTGCTTCAACCCTAGATACTGTAATCCGACCCTAAATTACACTGCAATATGTCTAAGTACATTACAATAAGGGATACATGAAGTACCATACATTATGATCAGGGATACACCAAGTACCTAGGCATAAAACACTCTATCGCCCGCAGACCTCCTTTCAGTCGGTCTGCGGGCTCAGAGTGTTTTATGGTAGGAGGTGTTTATTCATGCCATCTAACCCCTATTTGGGGTGTGTCCGGATGCACCCCCTCCCTATATTACATAGTATATATTAAATAGTGTTTAAAACATGGGTATTATCATTGCATACTGCCTCACCTCAAATAAGGGATGGGGGATATGAATGAAAGCCTCTTGTGCAGAACTGGGGATCGGAGATTACCAACTGAACAAATGTATACCCCTTTGTATATCCACCCCCATGGATGCACCCTCTACTAACTACTTGAAGGTAAATCGATTAAAAATCACTTGCCCTGGCTGCCAACGAAGAGTGTCTGTGACAACGTTTTATAGACAGAAATAATGGCTGCCCGATCTTTAGACGAAATCTTCGAGTTCTTCCCGAGTATGAGGCGGGTTTGGTAGCACCCCCGATGGTTATTCGATATGTTTTTGTAAACTCAAACATCAGCGAGCATGAGCTGAATGTATGGTGTGACGAACAATGGCAAGTACATCTTGAAACTCCTCCAAAAAATGAAAGCTTGGAGGCTCTTGATCCTTTACCCAGGATTCGTAATTCAAGCTTTGTTACGGGCTTCATTGAAGGTAAGACAACACTCGCAACCTTTCAAACAGAGTTGGATGTTTATTACCAATTTAAGAAATGTTCGCCCTTTGTTTATCAATGATGACGACAACACAAGTGTTCGTGAACTTTCTCAAATCGAGGAACGCTGGTCTTAAACAAAAGAGCGCCGACTGGGTGAGAGCCAGACAAAACACCATCGGTGCATCAGAGATCGCTGCCTTGACAGGATCTTCGCCGTTTGAAACGCGACAAAGCTTGCTCATAAAGAAAATACAGCCAAGAGATATGCTCAACAATGCAGCTTGTACCTGAGACAATCTGTTCGAGCCGATTGTACGCAAGTATTTTGAGCAAAAACACTCTGTTTCAGTTTTTGGCCACAGCATCTCTCTTAATCTAGCAAAAGATCACCCACTTTACCAAAAGGTCACTTGCAGCCCAGACGGATATTATCTAGACAAAGATAACAACTTAGTTCTGTTAGAGTTCAAGTGCGCCTTCAAGAGGAAAATAGCTATGGATCGAATCCCTAGTTACTATAGCCCCCAGGTACAAACCGGCCTTGCTTTCAGCGGGGAAAGAGTAAACAAAGGACTCTTCGTTGACGCTTACTTCAGAATGTGTTCGTTTAACCAGTTAGATCCGAGTCTAACACAAAATTCGTTTCTAAACGGAGGAAACAAATATAATACAAAAGGTAGCAAAACACTCGCGTGGGGCGTTTGCTATCTTTTTAGCAAACAGAAAATAACTAGAAATCAAAACAAAATCATCGATATCGGATCACTTAACGCAACACAACTGTTTGAGCAAATAAGGACTTCAATCGCGGAGAAAAATATCTGGTGTTCTTATGGCAGAGTCAATGTCGTTCAGCAAACAGTACGAAGACGAGGAGTTTTTGCGTTATATCAATATGCAAAAAGCGTTTACGAATCAGTATTCAGAAGGCCCGAAACCAGTGGCTTTCTTCGTCTGGAAGCTACTGGACATTGATGAACTTCAAGTTAGAAAGCAACCGCATTTTTTGAGCAATATTCAAAGATCGGTTGAGTGCTTTCATGACAGCTTGGCAAGCCTTCGAAAAAAATAATCGAGCACTCTGAAGAAGTAGCTGAAATCGATCACAGCCCTAAGAAAAATCTCGCCACCGTAGGGGTTGGAGACGAAGAGCAAGTGTTTGCCTTTCTTATGAGTAAATTTGAGCAATATTAGGAGCACTATTTAGAGTGTGAATGGCCGCTTTCCAATGCCATTCATTAGTTAGATATGTAGCTGGTTTCGGAAGCCATAAAATTTTGTGTTTTCTTGGTCCTTCTGGTAAAAATTAGGGACAAGATTTTATGAATTACGAAATTATAAGAAATATTGTTTGGTAAGTAATCTTTTATGGTTGAGTAAACAGAATTAATTTGATCCCTTTCGTCATCTGTTAATCTCGTAGGGGGTTCCCCTAAAATATAGCTCATCAATAGAGTAGAGTGTTTATAAAAATCACTGCGTTTTATTTTTTAAGAATATTTTGCAGAACCTCTATTGTTAGATATTTTGGAAGAACATTTTCTTTTATCATTTCTTTCAGTATTTCTAACAAAACCTTTTCACTGCCGCTTATGTATTCTAAAGAATTGTTTCCGAATAACTGATCAAGCCGATATTTAAAATTATAAATTCTTGTACATCTACCTTTAACTTTTATATTTCCTCCGTTGTGAAGTTCCCGATGAGAAAAGGCCACACCGTCTATTATTTCAATACGGGAGCATTGTCTGCAGACAAGTTCTGTGGAGTCAAGCATGAGTGAAAATAAGCCGCCACAATCTTTACATGATTTTATGCTTCCGTTTGTTCTATTTTGTTTGATGGCAAACTTGTTTTCTCGGTACTGCTGGATTAGTTCTTGTCTCGCTGTTGAAGTAAGAGCTTCGAAAATGATTTGGAGCTTCTCTTGTAGTTGTGAGCGGTAAAGCTCGGTTGTATAGTCATTGCCGGTGATGCCACGCAGCCTGACTTGCTTGTGTTTTAAATCAAAGACATCTAGTTGAGTCTTGTATTTATTCTTTTCATCCATACGTCTAACGATAGACAGTTGCGTGTTGAAGCGTAGATAAACTTCAGTGCCATTAAGCCTCATGTTTATTTTTAGAAATGATAAAGTGTTCAATTTAGGATGCCCATTGTAACGCCAACACACTTAAATATTTGTTTTTTACTTCATTTTTCACCACTTGGCAGGATTAGCTCACGTGTTAAGCGTTTGCCTGCCAAATGGGAGGTTGGTGGTTCAAATCCCAGCCGATGAAAAGCCTGTAAGAGCAGCCACACCCGCAAGAGCGGGGCTGGCGACAAGCCCAACTCCAGTCAGGGCTGTTGCAATTGGACCTGAAGACAAGCCTGTAGAAAATAAACCAAGACCAACAGCTGAACCGTGAACAACGGAGTGGGTTCGCTTGTACTTCTTCGCAACCTGCCTATAGTGGTCGGCCTCTGACTCAAGCTCTTTCTGTAAGTCAGAGATTTTCTTTAGACGAAAGTCTTCACCATTTTGTAAAACTGGGTAAAGCGGTAGAGTATCGCTGTATTCTGGAGCCGATGGAGGCAGTACATTGGCAGAATTCATGGTTGTGTATATATATATATATATATATATATATATATATATATATATACACCCTTTTGCAAAAATATTGACACCTCAAAATATATATAAATATATATTCGTCCTTTGTGTTTATATCGTATACGTGACGATAGGCGGCAAACAGTTCTCGAGGTGGGTACAGTAGAGTTTGTAAAATGCTACTGTACCCACCTTAAAAACTATTTGCCGCCTGTCATCACGTACGCGATATAAACACAACGGACGAATATATATTTATATATATTTTGAGGTGTCAATATTTTTGCAAAAGGGTGTGTATATATATATATATATATTAATTAATTTCTATTAAGTAATCTATAGGAAGACCCTGAAAATCAAAGAGGTCCCCATGTTCATCTCTGACTGAGAGTGTTATGCTATTTACAAATGTATCAGTCGATGTGTGACGCCAGACATGTTGTGTTGTTTCCCAGTAATCCATCCTTTGAAAGGCACCCCCATAATGGTATCGTGCTAAAACAGTCGAAGGTTCACCATTGAGTAAGTTTTGTTCTTTATCGAGTAGATCACAGTGAATGTAATAGTTGCTTGAGGATGTTAATCGTTTGACGTATGTTTTAGGCAGTAATTGCTGCCGCAGCGAGTGAGCATGAAGCGAACGAGCGAGGCAGCTCTCTAATCGGCAAAAGATTACTTTACAGGGGCTTGAAATCACTTTTTTTACCCAAGCGCAAGGAATTGTGGTCGGCGGTAAGATCAAAGGCGCGAGGAATTGTGGTTCTGCGCGAATAGAAGATTTAGGATGCGCAGTGGTATATGCGCGCCTGGACGATTTAGCATGTGCAGTCGACTTCCATGTGCTTTCTTGGCAAGAAGGAGGTGAGTTTTCCGGTGTGTAAATTGCTCTTTTTTTGCTTCTTGCTGTTTTTTTTTTGCCGTTTTCTACGTTTCTGTTATAAAAATACAGCTTCGTGATAAACAAGTTTGTCTAATTCTAATTTAGATTCGTTTATATTCCCCGTTGCTATCAAGAGCAATATGAACTTTGATATTAGCGGTTGAACTACTGTCTAATTTGTCATTGTTCTTTTCTTTTGAACTTTGATTTGATTTGTATGAATTGTCTGAATTTTCTGGACTTGCCTTAAATTTTTTTGAGCTTGCAGATGCACGATTTCTTTTGCAATTGTCATCTTTTTTTATGACCATTATAATTTAAATTCTCTGTCTGACTATGTTTTTTTTGAGTCATTTAGCAATTTAGCATTTTGTTCATCGCAGGTGGAAGTATGTTTCTGCTTATCTTCATTAGAATTTTTTTTACATTGCTATTAAAGGTTGAACTAGTGTCTGATTTGTTATTGTTCTTTTGTTTGAAGCTTTGATTTGATTTGCATGAATTGTTTGAATTTTGTGGACTTGTCTTAAATTTTTTTGAGCTTGCAGATGCACGATTTATTTTGTAACTGTCATCTCTTTTATGTACATTATAATTAAAATTGTCTGACTATGTGTTTTTGGGTCATTTAGTAATTTAGGATTTTGTTCATTGCAGGTGGAAATATGTTTCTCTTTATCTTCATTGAAATTGATGCACGTGTAAGAAATGTCTGCTACATCGGTACAAACTTGAAGTACAACATCATAATGCACACCAGCTGTATTTTGCAAACAAAGGGCACCTTTATTCTGAGTAAGATTTTCACCTAACATTGATCTTGAAAACTTTTGCCACTTATAACCTAAACCTACTTTGGCAGATGATAGGGTACATGATGTCATAGCAATATCTTAAATAATTATTTTTCAAGGTTATGTTGCTGTTAGAAACTTTACAGTTAACTGTTGTGCAGAGTACATGATGTCACTGCAATGTTTTGTAGTTTTATTTTAACATTTTACAACATATTTTATAGTAGCTGTTGCAAAGACATCTAACTAGCGAATTATTTTTGTTAGAAAATAAAGACTTTTATAAAAAATACCTATGTGGCAGGGTACACGATGTCATAGCAATATCTTAAATAATTATTTTTCAAGGTTATGTTGCTGTTAGAAACTTTACAGTTTGTGAAAATTTACCTGTAGCACAGTACATAATGACACAGCAATGTCAAATTGTAGTCTATATTCTTTCAAGTGTAAAATGTTGTTAGAAAGTTGACGGTTTGTGAAAAAAATTACCTGTGTGACAGAGTACAATATGTCACTACAATGTGTTTAAATAACAGTTAAAAATTAATAAATGATTTTCAACAAATGTTCGTATATAGTATTCCAAAATTGTTACCGTTAGAACCTAAACAGTTTGTGACTGCAATTTTCAAATTCATACTTATTGTTTATAGTTTATAATTTCTGTTAACAGGCAAAATATTGATCTTACAATGTTTTTTTTAAATTGTTGACAAAATGGTCGTTTTATAGCTTTATTAAAGAGCTTTGCAGCATGTTGATATGTAGAAATCTTTCAATTACTGTGGGAAATTATGGCATAAGTGGGGGAGGGGAAAAGACAGTAAATATGCCTGTGATGGGGAGGGAGGCAATTAGAAAAAAAAACATTTCCAGTAAGGGTTCTTCACAAAGAACTTACAAAATCTCGGTTTAAAAGTTCTTTTCCAGAAAAGGAAAGGCTGGGGGGTGGTATTTCACAACAGCCCATGCCAAATAATTAGCTTTAAACAGTACCAAATGCAAATCATGTCCACCGTATTAGGGAGGTGGGGAGGAGCTACTAAAATATTCCCCTCCTTTGGACAAAGAACAACGTCAAGTTAAGCTTGCCGATTTTTTTATATTTCCATTTTTTTATTTATATCTTTTTGGTGAGGTCAACGAAGAGGGGAGGGGGGGGATAAGGGAGCCTGTCAAAAATACAAAAAAAAAAACGAAATAGTAGGAAAATTTTATCAAACACCCATGTATTTCAAATCACACTAGCGCCCTGTCCCAAAAAAATTGACATTGATTTCTCTTCATAACGCTTCAAATATCCCTTCCTGTAACGGTTTTCTTCACCATTTCAAACAGACAAAATAGTTCAGTTCATAACCTTACTGCAAGCATACTTATCTCACCCTCTCCTTCGGCAGCATTTTTACCAGTTAGGTATACTAGTTTAGGGCTTATGCCAAGCAATTCAGACAAATCACGGTCAAGTTTTACTTCATTATTATTAGATTTGTAAATAACAAATACCCCATTGGTTGCATATATGTCGGTTGTTAATTTTGTATTTTGATCTGCGGATATGTTTCTTAATGTTTCCGCCATTGCCCCAGCAGTGTAATACCCTGGAGGAATTGTCTTGGCAGTTCCTTCTTTATTAGGGCCAGCAGTAAAGAATGTGACCTCTCCTCTTCTTTTCAAATTAAACCATGAATTGTGAAGCGTGCAAGATATTAGCCGAATGTAACTCGGTTTATGAAGCGGTTGATCAAAGTAGATTGTGTAAGGGTTCGAAGGTGCGCAGACTGTTACCATGACCATTGTGTATATATATGATTTTTAAACATATATTTATATAATCATGTTTGAATAGACGAGAACGCCGGAGGCAGCAAAGCTCTCTGCAGCGGCCAAAGCCAAGGCGATCTCAGACTTCAAAAGGCGTTTCCCGCACGCTGATATTCCAGGCTCATGGGCAATGCCTACTGAAATAGCCAGTAAGGATTGGACTCAAGCCATGAGAGACGCTTTAGGTGTGCATCAAGACGAAGGTTTCCCCTATCAGCTCTCGTTAAGCAATGGCCCAATCACAAAACTAATCCCGGCCATTAAGGTTTCAAAAACAATAGACAAACAAATGTCAGTTGGCGATGTCTTGGACAATGAGTACAAGATCTACGTAACGCCAACAGAGTTCTTCTCAACAAAGTTCAGGGGGATTTTCAAGGACTCACAGATTAAATTCACCAAATCTAAGTACGCAAGGAAGTGGCTTGGTGGGCCCAGCATGTCTTTCTGGCCACAGCAGCTGAACTTTGCTTTGTGGTGCGCGACAACAGGTTTGGGGATCTCTCGTGATATTCTATTACCCACCCCCTCCTCTCTAGATCTCAGCCCGCAGCTCAGATCTTTTTATCTCTTCCACGTCTATTTCACAACAAGACGAATCATGTTCGAGATGGGCGGAATACAGAGTTTTAGCACTTTGCTTGGCGACCCGACATTCAATAAGCAAGATAACAAATATAGATTCTTACAAAAGAATCTATGCGGAGTTCGGTGTAGCCCCTAGCACTGACTTCCGTTTCACATTCGGCAAAAATCATGGCCTTTGCAGTGTTTACATTGGAGCAACAGGGTTGGGCATCATCTCTACTGATTATGTCTACCAAGATCCCGATCTAGCTTTGTTCGACGATGAGCGTGTAACGAATAGAAATGACCCGAATTACAAGGCTAACGGGATTTCGTATATTCTAAATGTCCACTCAGCTAACCAGTTCGAGCACTTCGTGCCCAACAATTCGCAAGGGCTTACGCAAGCTGGGCTGTCGCGAATGAACCAGTCAATCGAGGCCTTTGTCTACTGTGTTCTTGGCGCGCAGGTGAACACGCGAAGCAGCATTCTGGGTGCAGGCGGACGGGCCAAGGAGACGCAGAGTGATTTCCTAGTACTCATGGAAGACGCAATCAGAAAGCCAGACATTTCAAAGAGCGTACAGTGTTTTCAGCTAGCCATCCAAGAGGCAAAGGTGCGTTTGGACTTTGCAGTAGCGCCTGGATGCTGGCTAATGTCGTCACGCATGGTTATCAACACAGAGAGCGTGGTGGGCTACAACTACAAGTTAAAGCAGGCAACGCAAGGAATGAAGCTGGGTGTTAACAACGATGTTAATCTGGGCACAAAAAAGCATCCTTGCGCCCCATGGATGGTGGGCCATCCAAAATCAATCCACCAAACAGCCACCCATCGAACCCGATTCACAAACAGGCGGCACAGGCACAGGGCATCGGGGAAAGGACAGCCACCAGCACGCCAGCCCAAACCACAACACCATCGACTCCTGCAAAACCCAAAGAGATCGAGCCGCATCACGTAGACAAGGCACTCATTGCCGCTGGCGCGCTTGCTTTGGCAGGCTTTGTTGTCTGGATGCGCTAATTTATGGTCTTTTCAACCAAGTAGGCCACCACGGCAAGGATTAGCAGCCAAGCGTGCTCGCCAAGAAAGGAGATTACCTGCCCGGCCGCTTTGAAGATAAAGCTCACGATCGAACCGATGAGGCCTGGCAAGATGGAGGCTACGTTCTTTCCTATTTCTTTGAGCCCGTTGCCAATAGCCTTTGTACCAGCTTTCAAGGCATTCATGGCAGCCAGCGTAACAGCGCCTGTGACTAGACCGGCAGCCATAACAACCGCTTGCAGGGTCCATCCATATTTATTGAAGATGAAACAATTAGATCATGCTTCCACTAATTTTCAGCTTAAGATAAAGGAAGCTTTACATATCAAATGGGAACAACCTTCTTTGAACCGACAGTTGTATCATGTTAATTTAAAACTTTCTTTTTAATCAAGTATTGTCACACATTCTTTCATTTATTTGTTAAAGGTGTTTTTCACTCATTAGCATTTTCATTTACTTAGTATAAATTCAACTTTGTAACTTTAAATTTCAACTGAAGATGACAAAGGATTGTCGAAACATGTTTTGTAAAATCAAGTCGGTTGTAGTTGCTCTAAAGATTATTGAAGATATTTTGAGCCTCTCCCGAAGAGGTAAGGCTTCTTCCCTTTCTTGAACCTGTGTTCTTAACCTTGCCAGTTCTTCTTCTCGCTCTGAAACTCGTTCTTGCGCGGCTTCTCTGTCAAAGGGAGAAGTGTTCTCATCCTCTATCACGCGCCTGTCTTCAGCGTTTTCGCGGTTTATCTCGGCTTCTCTTTCGTTTAACTCATCCAGCAGCATGGTGGAGTTTAGTCTTGCTTCGACAGCATTTCTTTCTCTTGTTTTCTCCGAAAGTTGAGTTCTGAGTTTGTCAACCTTTGCCTGCTCTTTGTCTGTTTGTCTTTGTATTTTTTGAAGGGCGCATAATTCTTTTTTCTGGTTTTCAAGATCACCTTGAAGATTCTTTTTCAGTTGTTTCAGCCTATCTAGCTCGGCTTGACTATCAAGGTTTGAACCATGCTCCTGCTCCAGATCATCAATCTTCGCTTGAGTTTCTTCGATTCTTCCCCTGAGGTTTTCAACCTCACTTGCTGCTTGTCGTTGTTCTACAGCAACCCTTTCCGCCACCTTCAGTTGTTTTTCTGCCTCCTTCAATCTTTGTCTTT
This sequence comes from Cladopsammia gracilis, assembly GCA_022457155.1. Classification (NCBI taxonomy): domain Eukaryota; kingdom Metazoa; phylum Cnidaria; class Anthozoa; order Scleractinia; family Dendrophylliidae; genus Cladopsammia; species Cladopsammia gracilis. The sequence goes on along the minus strand of JAJGOT010000673.1, from coordinate 148,841 downwards.
CTTCCCTTGTACTTGCATTGCCTTCAGAGATAATCTCTTCAGCGCTTGGCCCAAGAGACCATTTGAACTTATCTGTGAACGATTTAAGAAGGTCTGACCCATCCTGCCTAAGAATGGGTGTTTCGCCACCCTTTGACCCAAAGGAAACGATTTTGGTTTTATTTCCGCTTTTTTTACCGAAACCAATTGGGCCTAATCTATCGAAATCCACTTTTGGAAATCGTCTTTTGATGAATTCCTTAGCTCTATCAACAAATTTTTGTTTGTCTTCAGCATGTGTGAAGTCCCCAAGCGGGGGATGTCCTCAGGATCAAATCCGCTCTGTTCGTGTGGCAAACGACTTATTTTGTGCTCTTCACCACCATGATATGGAGTAGATGTGCCGCCTGGTTGAAAGGGTGTTGTTGTGTCAACTTCTTCTTCATCATCGTTATCGTCATCGACATCAACATCGGGGTTTGTGTACCAGTTTGGTAAATCAGCATAACCGCCTTCTGCCATGATGTATCAAAGTATATAAATATTTTTATAATATATATATATATATATATATATATTAGAAGACAGTCTGATCAACTGATTCGACTTGGCATTTTATTACTAACTAGTTTCGTACCGCACAACTTGTACGGCACTCATCAGATAAAATTGCCGAATACAAAGATTACAACGTTACACGGATGAGAAGGAAAGTATAAAATTACAACGGTTTTTTCGAAAGAATGGAACATTTAAAATCTGCGTGACAATAAAAATTGAAAAATTGAAAAGTAACGAGTATGCGTGATGATATAAGTTATAAAATCAACAGTTGCTATTACGTGACAGGCTTGACATTTTTTAGCAGGAACTTGTTTGCGTGCCTACAGGAAGTTATCAGTTCATTTCGCTTATTGAGTGAAGCCAGATCAGGTCTGCAGATTATAAAATACTTCTCCCATAGGCACAAGTTACAGCGGTTCGAAGCGGGGTTGTATGGAGCAGCTTGCTTTAGAATCGTCCAAGATATTTTAAATTTTGTTTTGGCGTCTTTCAACTGCCAAATGTGCTTGCTTAACTCAGTGTTGTCTCTTTGGCGGGTTGTTAAAAGAAGCTTTGTGGTTAGTAAATCTAGTCTTAAAAGAGTTCTCAGTAAGGCCTACGTAGGTCTGGTCAGGCCTGTTGTCCTCCGTTGCTACTGTTGCTTGGTAGACCACGGATTCCATGAGGCAATTCCCAGCCAAAGGACAGTCAGCTGGTTTTCTGCAGTTATATCTTTGAGATGGCACAATCTTTTTGTGAAGGGTTGACTTATTATGGCCGTCGATGTTTTGTTTCAGGTTGGACATACAGCTGTAACTGATTTTCACTGTGTTACGGTTGAAGATCTTGTGTAACACATGGTCCTTTGGGAATTCTTCGTCGAGGATCTTAAGAAAAGTCCGTCCGACGTTGGTGGCGACATTCTTACTGAATAGGGGATTGTACCAAATTATACATCTATGGCGATTCTTTCTATCGGAGTTTGGCGGTTCCGAAGCGGTTGGCGGTGAAAAAGCAAGGCGGTGCTTGTATCCGCTGTCGTTAAGGGCTTTCTGATAGGGTGGCACTGCATTATACAAGAATCTTGGTCAAGAGATCTCGGAGAGCCTTTTGTTGACTGACTTTGGGATGTTTTAAATGATCTGCGGTGGATGGTTAGATTTCTTGTGAATGTAAAGTGGGATGTTGTTGGGCTTGGTATAAGGCATGTATGTTCCGTTGAAAAGATTAAGAGTGACGTCGAGGAAGTTGACGATTTTTTTGTTGGCTTCAATTGTAATTTTGAGGCCATGCTCGTTAAAGATGTTGCATCGACGGCCATAAAAAGTCAACCCTTCACAAAAAGATTGTGCCATCTCAAAGATGCAACTGCAGAAAACCAGCTGACTGTCCTTTGTCTGGGAATTGCCCCATGGAATCCGTGGTCTACCAAGCAACAGTAGCAACGGAGGACAACAGGCCTGACCAGACCTACGTTGGCCTTACTGAGAACTCTTTTAAGACTAGATTTACTAACCACAAAGCTTCTTTTAACAACCCGCCAAAGAGACTCAACACTGCGCCAGTATTGAAGAGACAGGAGCGCCACAACGAAGGAACAATAACAGCTTTAATAACAACCAAACGTTCGTACAACAAGATGGCCGCTCAGGATAACACGAGCAAAGAAAAACATGCGTGCGCATACACTAGTAACAATGCCGCAGGCACAGCCTGCTGGCGTAACCTCTTCTTCCATGTAAAATAATGCGAGCTAACTAAATGTCTCTGTTCGAAGGACTGAAAGTACTTAATGAAAACTAGAATCTAACACCGAACCGCAGAGGTGCCACATACGGGCTAAAATCTAACATAGTCATTAAGGTATGAAGGAGGTCTACGCTGTCTTTGGGGTCTTGGGCCAGGAGGTTCTGGAGATGAACTGGGAGAGGACCACATGGATTGATCTGGGGCTGTGATGCTGGTGCTAGACTCCCCTTGTACAACGGGCGGAGAAGGTATGCGAATGGGGGCATCAGGTGTAGAGTTATCACTGGTGAAGGACGTGAATTGCTCTTCGTCAGATGGCACGGTGATAAGCTCAGGCGGCGCCGGAGGGGGTAGCCCTGGGTGTACTGTGGCTGGAGGCACTGCGGGGATTACAGGAGAAGGCTCGTTGTACTCGTCTCGAGTGGCGGGAAGACCGTGGTGGTTGGACACCATAACAGAGGGAGGCACGGCATAGCACTCAGACAACTTGACTTTGTAGGAAGTAGCTCTGAGTTGTGAGCCACTAAACTTCTTCACGAAACACCAAGGGGGGTCGACGGAGACGACAATATAGCGATCACGAGCACGGGACTTGTCCCTGTCCGAGACAAGATAGACAATATCTCCGACTAGTAGCGGGGGCGTGTTTGGGACAAGACCACGAAGGTTTTTGGACTTCTCACTAAAGGCGTGGTTAGTGGCACGATGTTCGTGTTTGTCGAGTATGAGTTGGTAGTCAGACAGCGGCAACTGTTCATGAATGAATTGGTTGCGCTGAGTCCACAACTCGCGCGATGATAGGCCAGGGAGACGGAGACGGGAGTTAAGGCGTGCGGTGGCAAGAGAGAGACCAACTTCGTTTACTGGTTTTCCACCGGGTTCTTGGCGAATGAGTTCTTCTTCAAGCTCGCGGACAGCCTTCTCCGCAACGGAGTTCTTGTTCTTGTTCTTCGCATGACCGACCTCGATTGTGACGTTGAGGTGTTTGAGTGAGTCGTTGTTGCACAAGGACTTGAAGCCAGGAGCGGGATCTACACGTATAATCGCTCTTGGGCCATCGAGTGGGTGTAGACCAACGATTAGTTGTGTGAGGGCATCACGGAGGGTATCATGCTTCTCGTCGCGTAACAGGCAAGACGCAGTAAAGGATGTGGTGCATTCTCGAAGCACAAGGATCAACTGACGATTACGCTTGATTACGTCCGCTGCGAAGGAGACGCCCACAACTTCAGGGGGGTCGTCAGAAGACTGAGAGACCAATGATTTCGGAAACGTCAGTAGGGGGGCACATGTGTGACAGGCAGATGTCACGCGGGAAATGGCGTCGTTCATGTCCAGAGCGAAGAACTGACGTTGAAGCACCAGTTGGAATTGGTGGCGGGATGGGTGGTTGAGCTTAATGTGGAGGGCGGTAAGGAGGCCATCCAGAACGGACCGGGGAACGACGATTGCTTCGGTAACTGGAAGAAATGGTTGAGAGTGTTTGACTACAAGAATGCCGTCTCTAGCAATGGAGGTGGAGCTGAGATAGCGCTTAATGTCACGAATGTTAGTTAGTTTCTTTGACGGGCGAGTGCCTTGTTTAAGATGAGCGTGAACTCTGCGAAGGTCAGGACAATCGTTTTGGATCTGCAACCAGGCTGATCTTGTAGTAAACGGGAGGTTAGACTTATTGTTGAGGATGTCCTGGATCGAGACGCTTCGCACAACGGAGTCTTCCATTTCGTGGACAAAGTTGCAGATCTGGCAATTGGGCTCGGTGCAGTCGGGCGCGTTGCGGCTGGTGAAGTCAGACGGTAAGTTGGCCTTTCCAGCCAAGTGTTGTAGACTGACTTGGTAACGGCTGACAGTTGTTAGAAAGGAAGTCACTCGTGGACTTGCCGAGAATTCGCCTCGGCAAAGTTTGTCGATTGACTGAACGCAGGGTTTACTATCGGTTAATACAGATGTGGGATGCTGCGACTGAATGATGAAAGGAGAGAAGTGCTTGACGGCGGCAGCAATGCACAGTGCTTCAACTTCGCAGGGAAGCCAAGTCACTTGGTGTTTGCGAAGTTTGGCACTAAAGAAGCCGGCTAGGTGAAGGTGATTGGCACGTGAGATGTACAATGTAGCACCGAGGCCTCTCTTTGTGACGGATCCATCGGTGACTATCCAAAGGGTATCTGATGGGCGAGGGAGAACTATGGATTTGTGTTTAGATAGGGCCTCCTGTGCAGTCTTGAACCTGAAGGTAAGGTTCTCATCCCACAGTAGTTTGTCGTTAGACTGAAGGCCGGTGAGGGCGTACTCGAGGGGATTAACTACATCTGAGCAGTTAGGCAGCACGCGACTGAGGACTTTATAGGCACCGATAAAAGACCGCAGGCCTTTCACACTTTGGGGAGGAGGACATGATGCCAGGACGGCGATGCGATGAGGGCTAGCTGATAGTCTGCCTTGCGACCATATCCAGCCAAGGATGGTGGTAGACATTGGACAAATGACGGTCTTCGTTGGAGACAGACGAAGGTTACAGTTGTCGAGGGCCTCAAGTACCCGTCTCCAGTTGGTCAGGAGTGCTTCAGGCGTATCGCCGCCGCAGTAGAGGTCGTCAGCAAGTTTAGCCACACAGCCTTCTTGAATCAAGTCTCCCAGAACGCGACACATCATTTCTTCAAGGGCGGTCTCGGAGCCTGGCATCCCCATTGCTGATCTTGTGTATACCCGGATTCCTTTGAAGGGTGTTGCTACACCACAGTACTTCAGAGAAGATGGAGAGAGAGGGATCTGATAGAATGCTCGAGTGAGATCGGTTTTGATCATGTAGTGCCAGGGAGCGATGGTGCGCAGGGTTGTGTCGACGTCAGGCATTAGTGATGGCTGAGGTTTACTATACCGCGCAACGTCGGCAAATGCAGTCACGAGTCGGTGACCACCAGAGGGCTTTTTCACGAGGAATGAAGGGTTAAGATATTCGACAGTTATGCCGAGGTCCTCTGGGCGACGGAAGACCTTGGCTTGTTCAAGCTCTTCAAACTTAGCTTGTAGCTCTAATAGTTGGTTACGGAAGTATTGAGGAACGCGTCCTTTCCGTTGAGGGGGCTGTACAGGACCAATATTCACTGTTGCTTGAATGGGGCCAGCCGAGCCGTTATAACCACTTATGTCAGGATCAAAGACGCTATCGTGTGTCTGCAACAGCTGTCGGAACTTGAAGCGGATATCTTCTGGCAGTAAGTTGTCAGGGTCTACGGACACGGTAGACGAGAAGGGTGGGGAACTCTTGGGCTGTGCGGGTTGTGTCTGATTGGTGGGTGCTGAGGTGGTGGTCAGTGATGGTATGACCGCTGTAGGTAGAACCTGGCTGAGGTGCTCGTGGCGGCCGATGGCTTTAGGTTCATCAGACGTGTTGACTAAACGGATTTTGGTTCCTACGGCTTCCAGGATTTGGGGCTCAGGCCAAATGCAGGTAGGTTTGGTATGCTTTGATATGGGAGTGTCTGTACGTGGTTGGAGGGCGAGTACACGATCTTCTAGGTCAGAGGGGACATCCAGCTCCACGTACTCACCAGGCCAAACAACAGTCGGTGACGAGGATGCGCGTAGGATGTAACTTTGCGCGCGCCGCACAGCATGGGAGCCAGTGGTTGGGTCACCAGTAAGTTCATAGTGGATGATTTCTGAGTCTTGAATACGTACTTGGCACTTTGCAGGGCTAACGGTGATGTCGTTGGTAATGAGAAAGGGTGTGCCAGCTAGAACATCTACGTCCAAGTCATCAACAACGAGGGCATCAAGAGCGAGTTGTTTGTTTGCTCGGGATAAGATGAGACGAGTCTCGCCAACTACAGCTAAGGGAGTCATACCGTCGGCTTGCAATGCTTGTTGGGAGGACTTTTCAATGGTTGCGCCGATAGAACGGGCCACAGAAGATTTGATCATACTAGTCTCCGCACCTGTGTCGAGGGTGAGTTGTAACGGATGATGCTTGTAGAAAGCCTTGAAGTGGGGTGACTGCTTAGTACTGACGCGACGCGAGACTAAACGTGCTGAGGTACGTGGTGGGTGGTCATCTTCATCGAGGAAGGGTGAGGGCGCATAATCTGTGTAGTCAGATTCCTCATCGTCTAGGGTAGACGGTATGACTCCAACCATACTTTGATTATTGTAGCTCCGTTTGGGGCAGCATAGGTGTGTGTCAGTCTGAGAGACTCCAAAAACTCCAAAATAGGGCTGCGCGTTTAATCACTTTTTCTGATTTAAATGTTAGATCTTCCACTTTACTCGGTGACCTTGGATGGGATTCTCTGGAGCGAAGGCGTTCAAAGCAACTAGCAATTATTCTCTTTAAGACTCTCCACAATCTTTCTCCGACTCGTCTAAACAGTGTTTTTAAAGCTACATCCAGTATTCACTCACATAATCTAAGAAATTCAAAATACAACCTTTTCGTTCCCAGACCGAGTACTGAAGCAGGCAAACGAAGTTTTCAATATCGCGGTTCTGTCCTCTGGAACAGCTTACCTTTGAGCGCTAAGATACAGCCTACTCTTAGCTCTTTTAAATCATGTATTTAATTTTTATCTAATTTAATAATAGTTAATAAACGATAGTTTTTATTGTTTTTAATACAATTTTATATAGAAAATTAATTTAGTTAGATAATTTAAATTAGTTAAGTACTTTATCTATTGTTGTTAAAAACACGGCTCGATGGAAGAGCATGTATGTGAATTGATACCGTGTCTAAATAAAGTTTACCTACCTACCTACCTACCTACCTACCTACCTACGTAAGGCGAGATCGAGACAGGTAAGAACGGTCCTCCGGGGGTAAATACGAGCAAGCGCTTAGATAGTGTTGGTCACTGCGACCTGCTTGTTTACATAATGGACAGGACTTTGGTCGTTTGTTAGCAGGCCATGGTTGGGGGGACGGTTTGTAAGAAGGGCGAGGTGGAGGATGTCTGAACCTCGGGGCAGTGGTGCGCAGTACTTTGGTGTCAGCGGCAGTGCGGAGCTCTTCGAGGAGAGAATCTAGCGCCTGAGAAATTTCAGGTTTCAAAGAAGCTAGTGTCCTGGCTCTTAACTCTGTGCCGTAACGCTGCTTTACGAGACCAGGTAGCTCGGTATGGATGAGTCTTAACCATGTTAAAACCACCACGTTTTCAAGCGTGGGGGTCATTTCCTCATCAACTGAAATGGTTGCGTCATGGTGGGTTATGTTGCTATTGGCAACAAGCAGATTATCTTCGGTGAAGGACATTAACCGCTGGAATAAGTCTTCAGGACGTTCATCAACTTCGAGCTTTATGTTCGAGAAATCTAGGAATTGGCACCAGTGGACTGGAAGCCATAGTGGGCCCTTATTGCTTGCCAAATGGAGTTGACTGATGTGGAATTTTTCACGATAGTATTACGTGAAATAATAGGGCAAAAGTTAGCGATTTGTCCTAACATGAGTTCGAGATGTAAGTTTTTCTGAAATGCGGTACGTCGGCGAGTAGTTGGGACGTCTTCCCCATCGGGAGTGAGTCCTCTATGGGGGGCAGCTGGAGACTTTTTCTGCCACGCAAAATTTTCCGCTAAAAAAGGTGCGAAATCAGCGTCCAGGGAGAGGGAATACTGAAGATTATGCCTCCAGGCTTCGAATGTTGTGATAGACTCGTTCTTTGTGAGGGACCATTGCTTAGGTGCTCTACTTGAATTCATGCTGTAGCAATATAAAGGAACAGTGAAGTGATACTTTCCTTAAGTTGAGAAGACTGTTCAGAGTTCGCTCGACCACAGAATAGGTAGACTCGTTGTTGCTTGGATCAGCGAGACGGCTCACGGGCTCTTGGGACGTGGATAAGTAGTCGCTGCCACCACGCCAGTATTGAAGAGACAGGAGCGCCACAACGAAGGAACAATAACAGCTTTAATAACAACCAAACGTTCGTACAACAAGATGGCCGCTCAGGATAACACGAGCAAGGAAAAACATGCGTGCGCATACACTAGTAACAATGCCGCAGGCACAGCCTGCTGGCGCTGAGTTAAGCAAACACATTTGGCAGTTGAAAGACGCCAAAACAAAATTTAAAATATTTTGGACGATTCTAAAGCAAGCTGCTCCATACAACCCCGCTTCGAACCGCTGTAACTTGTGCCTATGGGAGAAGTATTTTATAATCTTCAGACCTGATCTGGCTTCACTCAATAAGCGAAATGAACTGATAACTTCCTGTAGGCACGCAAACAAGTTCCTGCTAAAAAATTTCAAGCCTGTCACGTAATAGCAACTGTTGATTTTATAACTTATATCATCACGCATACTCGTTACAAAGTTTCTTCAGAGTTTGCATAATCTCTTTCAGTTTTTCAGAATTTATCTTTATTTCAAAGCTTATTTTATGTGCGGAAATCAAATTTCAAATAAAAGACTTAAAGTATATTTTCGGCTGTTGCCCAGCTTTTGTTTTTTTGCCAGAGAAATCTGAAGAGATCCTCCTTCATCCAAAGCATAATCAATTGTTATTTTTTGTGGCCCATGGTGTGGGATGATTGTCGTTCACTATATTTTCTACCCCGGATGGTCAATTCAATTGGAGATCGGTCTAAATCAACTGTGCTAATCACATTTATGGATTTCTAAACACATTTTTGGGGAACAAAAAAATTATTCACGTCCCTATTGAAATAAACATGTGTTTTATGTTTGGCTTCGTCAAAATAGGCACACATGAAAAAGCTGGATTTATGACCTATGAGAGAAGTAATAGATCAACAACGAGTGCGAGGGTTTTATCGGGGCATCCAAACACCGAGAAGCAATGAAAGCAAGAGGCCACTTCGGCCGAGTGCTTTTATTGTTTCAAGGTGTTTGGATGCCCCGATCAAACCCGAAGCATAAGTTTCTGATCTGGCTTTTCAAATGAAACAATACAGAATTATCCAGTGTTATTTTTTGGTTTTGTCCTTTTCAAATGCCGTGACATGCATAACTTTATTGAGCTTGTTGTGTTTCGCCATTTGGTATGAGACCATAACAGAAGCGTCTCGGTTAAGGGAGGCTAAAACGGTTGTGGAAGAAGAAAATCTAGTCGATAAAGCTATTCCCCCGTCAACGAAATATAAAAAACAAATGGACAACATCCATTTTCTACGAATGGCAAACTTCTCGGACGGTTCAAGTTCCCGTTCTCTGAGATTCGAGAAGAATGTTTAAGGACTATGATTTACACAAGATTATGTCACTTTCTGCTCGTATTGAAGAAACGGACGCATTGAGTTTGAATTATTGGCTTAGCAAATTTGTCATGGACGTGGCCAAAAAGTTAGGAGGGAGATATCTACCGAAGACTGTTTGTGGCATAATATGCGGTATCCGACGCTTTCTAGAAGAGAAAAAAAGGCGCTGAAGCATTAAATCCTCTTGATAATGGCGACCGAAGGTGAGAAAAATGGTCCATTTTGTTTTTAACTTAAGTCAATGTCATGTTGAAGTTCCAGTTACAATACTCAGATTATTGTTTTGAAGGTTTACTATGTTTCACCGAGCATTGGACGCGGAATTGAAAGATGGCGCACGAAAGGGTTTACATTTGAAGACCAAGAAAGGAATGTAAGGTTCCGAATGTAATTAAAAATATAATTGAGTGGAATAACATGTATTGTTGCAAAACTCATTAACATGCAAGTGCTTGATTTGAGATCAAACACGGTTTTGAACTGAAATCAAAACCCTTAAGATCTTGGTCTGGTGTTTCATTGGGTATCAAGACTCATCCATCTGACCCAAATGGATGTCATTTATTGGCTGGTCACTTTATGAATTATTAATGAGTTTGAGAATGGCCATCAGTCTCCATTGCCGACTTTCATATCGTTAGGAACTGGGAACGAGTCGTGCACCCGCCGGACAAATTTTCAAGATGGCGTCGATGGCGGCAGGATTTGAATCGGAAAGAAAGTCAGAGAACAAGAATAAGTGGCATTGGAACTGTACGAAATTGGAAATGTACGAGCAACTGGAGAACAAAGACTCCTGGGCTGGAATACTATTCCCTCAGAGGGATTGAGAACAATGAAAGCTTAAAAATAGCGTATGCGAAAGTGCTTAAAAATAGTAATATCAATTGGAAGAAAGTAGTAATTTGCTCAAAGCAGTGGTCCTCTGGAAACCGAGAAAACTTGGAGGATCTTCCAAACCTTGCTTCTTCGCCAGAGTACGTGCAAAGACTTAAAAACTCAAAATCTTCCGTAACAAAAGGGACAAAAACCTTGTTGCTGCGAAGCGTTCGCTGGATCAGGGTACACCTGGTCCAAAAGCAAAGAGACGATTATTAGTCAGAACTCAGAAAGAACAGGACGTACCTCATGCTAAGAGCTAAGATCCAAGTACCGGCTGCGAAGTCAAGCAAAATGATTTTGAAAGCGAACTTGTTGCGAGGCTAGCAGAGAAGGAGAAGGAAATTACGAAAATCCAGGGTCAAATATCTGAATTGATGCAGAAACAAAAAACACAAGAGAGCAAAATCGATCAAATCAGTTCTGAAATGAGGAGAGGACAGTTCTCGCATAGCAATATAAAGGAACAACCGATCAAATTTTTTGATTTGACTGAACGTTCTACATCTGAGTTTGACTGTTTGTTTGAATGCATTGACCCCTTTACTCACCTGCTACAGTACCCAAATTGCACATCTGGGGGTTAGTAGCAAAGAATAGGAAGATGGACCTAAGGACAGAGTTGATGACTTTTCTAACGGTTTGTAGACATTCCCTCCATCCATCATCATCATTCACCTCCATCCCATCCATCATCGATGGCATGGATGACACAGAGTAGCGAGGCTACTGTTTCAAGAGTTTTTCTTGCATGGGCAGTATTTTTGTCTACATTATTTGAGTGTCTTGACCTCAGCCGTTTACCAGGATTTGTGGAAGCACTTCTGTCAAAAGTATTTAAAGATGCAGGCTTTGCTGAGACCGGAGCTATGGGAGATGCTACTGAGACTTGGACACAGTCCGAAAATTTCGATGTCAATAATATAACATTCAGCAACTACAAGAACCACACTACTGGTAAGACAGCAGTGTGGGTTTACCCTCATGGTGGTCTTCTCTGCTGCAGTGAGACTTACCCAGGAACAATATCAGATCGAGACATCACTGAGCAGTGTGGAGTTCTAGACAAGATTAACAAAGGGAAACTAGTTCTAACAGACAAGGGTTTTGATATTGCGGACCTGTGTCTTAAAAAAGGCATTTTACACAATCGGCGCCCTATGAAGTTTGATCCTCAATATGAGCAAACAGACATAAGTTGGAATTTTGACATTGCCACGTTAAGAATATACAATGAGAACTACATTGGCCGCATACGGGACTGGACCATATTAAACAGCTGTTGGCCAATGATGAGAATAGATATCTTTGAATATTGCTTCAAGGTGTTTGCACATATTGTAAATATTTTGAAAACTCCAGTAGGGCCAAATGAAACTTAGGAATAAAATATTTGACCCTGAAGTTTCCTTCTCCTTCTCTGTTAGCCTTTTAACAAGTTCACTTTCAAAATTATTTTGCTTTACTTCGCAGTCAGTATTTGGCTCTTTTATAGCATCAGGTAAGTTCTGTCTATAAAGCTACGCATAAATAATACAGCCTCATGCTATTTGCTTTATTGAGTTACAGTTCAACAGTAATACAAGAGGAAACCTTAAATGTATAAAACTAGCAGTATAAAATTCAAGTATTCAGGATCACCAATGTTAAGCAACTAACCAATATCAACTGATCTGGGTGAATTGTTAGGGAAAGAGTGGTTTCAGGCAAGACAAATTTTAAATCTTGCAGACTGAAATATACAGAGATAAGCATATATCTATCACTGCAAAAAATACTAAAGCTAATACTGCTTCAAGGGGATAAAAAAACAGCAAGAAATGTGAAGCAAATAGTTTTTCCTTTTTTGGGGGAGAGATACTCTTAATGAAAGTGACTACTGTTTTATTTAGCTGTGTCTCTAACAAAAACTACTTGTTTCACAGTTTTAGCCATGGCATTCACCCAGGAACGTAGAGATTTTGTATTTTCAAATGTTGGAACATTTCCTTTCAGATTTTCTCCAAGCTTTTTAAGAAATTTGTTCTCTTCATGTGGCCACTCTGTTATCTCTTTCCTCAGCTTAATGCTGTCAGTGACAGTCTTGCAAACATCTATGAGAAGATTATCTCGCTCAATGAAAAAAAGTTTGCACAGTTTTGTTCTGGATGGTATGACTCCAGGAATGTTACATGTCCACCCGTGCATATCATCTCTAGGTTACACTGTAGAATGTGAGAGGCGGTTACACTGGTAAGGGGTGCACTACAGTCTATCGCCCGTGTTTTAACTTCCACCAAGAAGGTTTGCCCTATGCCATCGGGACTTGCCCAATAGCTCCTAGGTTGAAAGAAAAAACCTTCTGATGAGACTGGTGCACCTGCAACATGAGCAAGTTCTTTTGTTAACACTGGAAATGTTCATCTTTGACCTTGCAAATGAAGACTTGAAAAATAACTCTAATCTCAAGGTCCACAAAAAATGTAGCCCTGACATTTGACTGTGGACCTTGAGGCTAGAGTTATTGAACTAGTTATTCTGTTCATTATGGTGAACATCTTGTACTTAGTAACTGGCTATATAGACCTGTTATCAAGCTTTAGGATAACTTTGAAAATGCAAGCCTAGCTAAGATAACGTCCTCAGTGAGTCTAGTAAATATGCGCACAAATGGATTTCAAATTTATTTGTCTACATCATATAATTTAGCTGTGATTTTTCCTGTTTACTTCATGTAGATCAACTTAATATGCTAATTGTTTATTTTTAAATGAACACAAAGTGATGTAAAAGTCATCCATACAGTAAAATGTGTAAATATCTGAAAGGTCTTCAAACAGCTGAATTGCTTTTTCCTCAAAGTGGATTCCTCGGGAAAAGTTCTTCAATTTTTTGGGGGTTACCTTCCTTTCATCGACCTTATTGTAGATGCAGAACCAAGCCTGATTGAACTCGTTATGCCCACAACCTTGGGAGCTTACTTGCAGTTACTATGCCCACTCTCAGAGAATGCCATTCTTCTGATCCTGGCTTCACTGGGGCATAATTAAAGCCACATGGCTCCAGTTTACTGTAATGGGGAAATTTTACTTTTATTGTTGTTTCTTTTATACCTTGGAGTAATTGTAAAATATGTAAAATTTCATCCTGTTGTTTTTCATGCATTAAAATGTGTTCTTCATTTTGGAGTGCCTCCTCAGTGTTTTCAGTGAGAAGAGGTGTGGTGACCACATTATCATTTAGTAGATGGCTTTCTTGGGTATCTGGGCTGGCAAACTTTGGACAAAGAATGTCCTTGTCATACTTCTCTTCAGTATTTTTGCAATAGTTGTGATCTGTAAACACATTTCTAGCTCGATGGGAGTTATTGTAGTGGAGTTGCGTTGAAAGGCCAGATTTAATGTTATACTTTCTCAATGTTTTGTAGAAATGCAGTTGGAGATGGTCTTGGCTCACATTGTTAGCAATTTTACTGGACATCATCTACATCCCTCTTGTAGTATTTGATTTTTTCTATGTCATTTGTGACAGCACCATCATTACGGCTGAACTTCAAAGGTTTTCTTGTAGACCTGGAATCTCTAAATGACCTGAGTGGAATGTGCGAAGCCCTTGTAGCAATTCCAGACATTTTTCCTTTTCTGTGCCATGTCTGCATTTTTTGTGTAACAGTTAATGAAAGCAGACAAGTATTGTGTTTAAAGTAGTGTTCTAAAAACATCAATACAGCAATAAAGTGATAGCAAATGCCACATTTCCCTATTGGACAGGTACAGTATCCTTTGACTGGCAGACTTTTATGAAACATCACGACCGCTGGACGCGTAATCTCCTGTCCAAAGCTTTTCATTGTCATCGCTTTTACAAATGTTTTGTCACTAACCTTAACAGTCTTTACAGTCTTTATTTTTCTGGACAAAAACACCCTGCGTGTTTTTCTAAACTGCCCTTTACTACCTTGTTTCTTGTAACCAGTGTATATTGCTACCGTGCTGGAATCTACCTTGGGATATAATGATCGATCAGCGCTCCAAGGAGAGGACTGTGGAGGAACTTCTGACTCTTCCAAACTTGTGTGAAATACATATTTGCTGTTTACCTCCTTTAGCTGTTTTTCTAACAATTCGTTGTCCTCTTGAAAGATTCGAAGCCTTTCTTCGAGCTCTGGTTTGGTTCCAGTTGCTTTCAATTTTAATTTTAGCAACAAAGCTTTCAGGTCTTGGGTCTTCCATGCAGTTAAATTAGCGTTCATTAAATCCGCTAATGCCATCTCTTTTTTTGTTGTAAGCTTACCTTTTTCTTGTTGGAAGCCAAAATCTTTCAATTCCATCTCTATTTTCGCAGTATTTTTTGCCACAGCATTTTTATCAGTAGGAGGAGGACCTTTAGGACTGTTTTCTTCCATAGACTTGTTTACCATTGGTGTTTGTAAATCTCGTTTAAGGGTTAAAAATCTAGAGAAAGTAGCTAAGGGAAATAGTTTTTTGAACTTTTCAAAGGATTCGAAGGAAGCGCCGTACAATTTGTCCGGCGGGCTCAGGACTCGTTCCCAGTTCCTCACGATATGAAAGATGGCAATGACCATCTGCCCACTTTCAAAAATGAAAGGAGAATCATAAACACTGCTATCAACATCAGGTTGAGAACCTTTGACGCCATAAATAATCAGATTTGCGTCTCCTTCATTCTCTGCTTCATGGGTTCCTTGCCATTTCAGATCCAAATATATATACTCAGGTGGAGAGATCTCCCATTTATGCATGTGGACGATTGATTTTGAATAATTCGAAAACTTCTTTGTTGATTGTTGATTGATATTCAGGCTTGTGCTCCGAACGTCAACACTCACGTTATTCATTGAAGCGGGAAAGAATTCAATGCAAATAGTGTATTCTCCCACTGGAAGTTTATACATATTGAAACCAAGTCTCCAAGAATATAAATTATTGACGTCTTTGGATGTTGTCAAATGATAAGCTTTCTTATTGAAAAGAAGCGGAGAAGCCGGGAAATCATTGATACCAGTCACCTCGATATCATGCTCAGAGCTGGATTCATCCACATCTTCCATCAAATATCTGAATTCATCTTTAAGGTGGGAAGTTGAAGTGATATGCGATTCATTGACATATTTTTTAAGATCCTATCATGTGGGCTACCACATTTCCTATCTTGAGATTAAGTTCTCTATCAACATAAGATTTTGTTGTGGGTTGATGATCCTGAACTGGCGCTGCAATATTCAGAATTTGTTGTGAATTCATATCCAAAATGCCAGTCATTGTTCCGCCTGTAAAAAAAGCTTTTTGACTGCTTCATCATCAATATATCTTTTGTTTGCTCCTTCATCGGCAACTGTTGAATCTTTCACATTGAAAATAGTGTGATTCCCATATCCAAACTAGTTTCCATTGGAAACGCCTCTTTGCGACTGAAAAAAATATTTATAACATCATTATAAGAAACAAGATTGTTATAATGTGCTCCTAAATCATGCCATGTTTGTTGTTTTAATTGGACAACATTGAAACTTTTTTCAAATCAATATCTTTAGTGACTTCATGTGTAGGTTCAGGATCATCAGGATGATATCTTTTCAGAGTGATCATGTTCACAGCAGAAAGATCATTGTCTTCATCCGTGTCCATATTGGTGATAAGTTTTCTGTTCATGTCAATCTCTCCAGGAAGAATCAATTTAATTCCCCGAAGGTCAAGGTCTCCAGTCATATGCGTGCTTCCATCCAAGTTCAGAAAATGTGTTTTAGCAGTTCTCCAGTTCGTTGCATCCTTCAGGTCGGATGGATCGCCAACATTCATCAACTTTATGTTTTGCATATCATAATCCCCTGAAAGCGTTAATTTAAAACCAACACCTGGCAGCCCATCTTTTCCTCTTGGTTTGTTGATTGGCTTGTTTTATCAGGCAACAATCCATTTGAATAACTCATCATTTTTATATACTTTCATCAAAGTTTTTGGAAATGAATTTCCTCGGTTTATCAATGTAAAGAAAAGAATATAGGTCCTTGGTTGCCTTCACATAATTTTCCTTGGTGATATTATTCTCTCTGCAGAGCATAGAAATTTCATTGTTGCTTGGAAATTCGAAGATGCAAAAATGCGAACAGTTCAAACGGATATCTTTTGGTGTTTTGTAATAACTTTGTGAAAGATAAATAACGCTGCAATTTTTATGGCGGCCACTGATAAAATAGTCAATCAATGGTTTTTGGTTCTTTTCGCAAACAAAATCATCAAAAACGATCAGTCTGATTATCATCGGACAATTCAGAAACTGAATGATTTCATCTTTGGATGCTTCTATCACTTCATATCCAGCTTCTCTTGTCATGGGCTGAAATGTTTTCAACAAAAGCTAATATTTTGATTGTTCCAGATTTTTCACATATAAATAAATTTTATCGAAAAACAAAAGCCGAAAAATCATATCAAGAAGAACATCGGTTTTTCCAGAACCCGAAGGGCCACAGATGAGCATTCTGAAATTTTGATTTGGCATGAAAGGATGCAACTGTCTATAATTCGTGATGGTGTCATTGACATCATAGTTTGGAATCTTCATTTTATTATGTATTACATCATGTTCTACATCTTGTTCTGCACCTCAAATTATATTTATTCTTAATAAAATGAGTTTACTAAAATGGCAAGAACTTGCATAAAGGAAGGCTGAGTTGGGAAATAAAATCAATTTCGTTCATGATGCAACCACCAAGACAAAGATCGGCCAACAAACAAGTCAAACAGAATATGGTAAAGTGTTTAAACCTATAACATCAAAATAAGATGATGTTATTGTTTCAAATCTGAGACCTCTAAAACAAAAAAGAAAGAAAGTCATTGGAGAAAAACCTGGCGTTGGCTATCTTCCAGAAGTCGACCCATTTGAAGAGATGGATGTAGAAGGTTTATTTGATGACGATGGCGCAGCTGTTGCACCGCTAGCAGCTAAACAAATTCCAGAAACCCTCCCAACATATGAAGAAGGTGAAAACCCACCTGAATATGAAAAGTTATTTCCTGAATTTCAAGCTTTATTTCCTGAAGATAAAGAAGATGAAAAAGATAAAGAAGATGAAGGAGAGGTGGAACCAATGGGCAAAGATAATATCACGCTAAATATCCTAGGTTTACCAACTTATGATGAAGTGGACAAAAAATTAAATGACCCAAGTTTATCATTTGCACAGAAAAAAAATTATTGACAAAAACAGAACATGGGCAAACCACCGAAAAAATCAACTGAAAGGTTACAAAGCAGATGTCACAAAAAAGTTCAATCAAGGTCAAATAAGTGCAGAGAAAAGCAGGTAATAATTTAAAATTTTGAATGACTACATAGATCATTACAATAAGAAAGTAGAAACATTGAAAGGCTCTGGAGCCAGCAGAGCTGGAGTTAGGAAAAAAAGAGGCGGAAACCTGACATTTTTCAACAACCCAAAAGAACTTCTGCAGAAACTTGAAGTCATCATTGGCTCCATCTTAGCTGGAAATACAAACATCGACATAAGAAATACTGGAGTTGCAATTTTAGACATTCTTTTGAAAGAAGCATTGAGCAATAAATCTCAGCATGAGAAGATCTATAGAAACTATTTTGGAAAATAAAAATGGAAAGCGAAAGAGAGATTGTCTTATCATCATTTTCTGTTAAAACAGTAAACAACAGACCTGAAAATTTCACAACAAAATTTAATCAACCAATTGTTTTGGACCCAAATGCACAATATGTTGTTGGGCTTAACAGAATTATCAATATGAGTTTTACATGGTTTAACATCAATGCTGGATACAATAATCAATTAATCAGGGTGAGCTCTGATAAGTTTGTTTTGATTTTTGTTTTTAAACACAAAGGAACAGGTGTCATTGTGGATAATATTTTTAAACCAATGAGGACTGTGGCATCAGCAGTTTTCAAAAAAATTCGCGAAACCTGTCGCGAAAAAAGCGCTGGAAGCAGGAATTTCTCATACTGGAAAAAAAAATGGCGAAAAAAATGTCTGAAAAATCTGGTGATTTGATAATGAAAAAAACTGGCTAACATGAGAAGGGGAAAACCTCCTGGTGGAAGACCCGTTGTGGGGCAACCTCCTGGCGGAAGACATCCATCAACCCCTGCTTCAAGAAAAGAAGATAGTGCTGATGACATATTGAACTGATTAATATCTGGGCAGGGCATCAAAAGAAAATAAAATGATATAAAATGGCTTTTAGATCACATGAATATTTACAAAGAAATGAATTAGTGCGCTTCCAGCTGGATGATGTAATCAGAGCTCCAGCTAATGGGCAACATCAAAAGAAAGATGGTTATAAATTCACAATGAATGATAGATCGGCGTTTTACTACTGGTATAATGCTTATTTTGAAGTACAATTTCAAGTGCAGAAATTAGCAGACAGTGCTGGATATGCGGCAGCTGGTAGAATAACCGTTATAAACGGTGCTCATTCTGCAGGTAAAATAGTTTATCACACTGATAATCTGCATAAAGTTACTTCTGTTAAAAATTTGTTAGAATACTCTGATGATTATAGCAGATCAGTAGCAAAGAACAGTTTATGGTATTTGGATACTGATAATACAACAGCTAATACTAATGCAGGATTTGAAGCTCGGCGAATACAATCTCAAGCAGTTCAAAACAATGGTAATGGTGGTGCTAAAAGCATTAATACGATTATTCCATTAAATCGTTTTTCCTTTTTCGAAGAACTTGAAAATAAGATGCTTGTGCCCATGCAATTACAATTCGAGATTACGCTTCAAGATGATGGGGAATTAATTCATATGGCTAATGGTGTTGATGCTGGAAGAGTTGTTCTGAATAGGTTTTTGCTTTGGGTTCCCAGATTAACACCTAAAGATTTTCTTGCTGAGAAATTTGTCAGTTCATTCCTGAAAGAAACACAATGGAAATATTTAAGGGAGACATGAACAATCAGCTCCTATGCATTCATCAGGATTTTTCCAAATCTCCAGCAGTATTGATAATGTTAAGCATATTTTCGTTTGGCTGAAAAGAAGCGATCCGCCGATGATGACGTTGCAGAAGATAGCCCTTATTTAATAAACACTTTCAAATTAAATGTGGCAGATAATAACTCATCCTTGTTGAACTGCAGATTAAAGTATGGAAATGGATTTTTTTTTACCCATAAACAGAGTATGACAATGAATCAAAAGTAAGGATATTTAATGATGTAATGTCTTATGCAATGCGGAAAAATGACTACAACAGTGGGACGCAATTGAATTTAGCCAATTATAATTCTCTTTATGGGCTAATTTATTTCGATTTATCTTTTCAAGCTGAAAAAGTAACAAGAGATCCCTAACAACTGATATTCAGATATAGATTGAACGCAAATGCAGCTGCAAACTTTAATGTGCATGCGATAGTTTTATATGAAGAAACAGTCAAAATTGATAAAATTGGAAATGAATTGGTCATTGCTTATTTAAAAAACTATTTTTGTCATAAAAATGACAACGTACCATCCATTCAAAGTAAGTTTATCTGAAGGGCAAAAAGGAAAACTCGCAAAAGCATTCAGAACAAACAGCCCTTTAACAATCAGATTTAGTAAAAATCAAACAAGTGGAAATGATGAATTACTGCTAACAGCCAATCAAATTAAAAGAATCACCAGAGCTAGATCGCTTGGAAATGGAGCAGAAATAAAAATATCAAAAACACAAATTAGAAAAGTATTGAGGCAGGGTGAAAGTTTATTTTCTGCTATTATTCCATTAGCGCGTTCATTAGCCCCAACCTGGTTAAAACACTTGGATTATCAGCTCTTGCTGGTTTATGTTGCTGGTTTAGCAGGTGAAGGAGCAAGTCAAGTTATTGAAAACGTGAGTGGAAAAGGCCAAACAGGTGGTCTCCTCATCCCGCACGATAAAATTCAAAAACTGATTGACAGTAAACATTTGCTGTCAAATAAACAGAAACAAGAAATTCTGAATGCCCTTCAATCAGGAGGACAAATAGAAATAGTGCCACCACCAACACAATCTGGAGGAGCATTGGGTGCTCTGCTAGCTAGTATTGGTATTCCTCTGGCTATTGAAGCCTTCAAAAAAATGACTGGAAAAGGCCGGCCAAAAGGACACGGAGCGCCAAGAGGTGGCCGACCAAAAAGAAAGGGCGCGCCAAGATTGGGAACGTAACAACCACCCCCATTTATTGGTAACTGGGAACGTAAAACTGTTGGTCGCGGTAAAAAAAAATGGAAAAGGACTTCTTTTAGGGGAGAACAGCCCATTCAAAAAAATACCACTTCTCGGAGCAATATTGCGAGGCCCAAATTCATGAAAAAAACACTGAGTAATGTTGATCTGTTAAACTGGATAAAATATCTTGAAATTCCAAATTTCAAAAGAAATATATTCAAGAGATCAATATATGCCCAAAAAACACAGACCATGCATTAAAATCTTGATTCGCTTGAAAATGCAGGAACTCATTGGGTTTGTTCCGTTCCATCTCACGATATGGAGTTTATATGGTATTTCGATAGGTTTGGGATGGGATATCCCGAAGAATTTAGAAGCGGTGGGAAACAAATAATTTACAACACAAGTCAGTATCAAAACATAAAGAGTGTGCTTTGCGGTTATTATTGCCTTTATTTCCTTCATCAATGGTCGCTCAAAAAAGATTATTATGATATGTTGAAGCCCTTCAGTTTAACAGATACAATGCTCAATGAAAATTTCATAAAAGAATGTTTCGATTAAAAATGGAAACATATTGTGTTGAGGAAAAACGAAAAACTTGCTGCGTTGAGCCATCGAGTTATATGAAAGCAAAAAATGGAAAAACCATGTGGTTTTGTCATTGCGCTTCATGCGGAATAAAGAAAACAACAGGAAACTAGTTCAGCCTCCGCGAGGCGGGGGCATTGGATCAACAATAGCGCATCTGGGATTAGAAGGCATGACACATGGTTAGGAAAGAAAGCAGTTGAAATGGGGCGTTATGGAGCAAGTGAATTGTTGAGAAATAAAAACACTCAGAAAAAAGCATTGGATTTCGCTCTTGACAAAGCAAAACCATTTCTTGCAAAGACAACTGCTGATATGATGAATCAATTAAGTACTACGATTAGACCAAACAAGAAATTTAAAACGGATAGAAAGGATCTCGATGGGAGCGGAATTGATGTTCATAAATTAATTGGAAAACTCCCGAAACCGCAGCATGATATATAGTTGATATATAACATATATATATATATATATATATATAGGCTGAATAAAAAGGTTTACACAAACGGTGAACTCTTCAGCAGAAGGATCCAAGGATACGACGCCACCACGTGAATTTGTTGATAAGTATAATAAAAAAAACGATGGGGCGAACTTCTTACTGGTCCTGACTAGTTTTTACGTTTCGGCCTTCGGCCTTCTTCAGAAATTACAAAGAATTAAAAACTAAAAACTAAAAACTATGTACAATGATTAAGTTATACAAGTTGTGACTTATATACATTAAGCTACAAAAACAAAGGAAAACGAGGTTACGTAACATAACAAAAGAACTAAATAACAAGGAAAAATTTAACGCTAAAAATAACATACATGATGTGATAAAAACCTTAATTAATGATTGAAACAAAGAAAACTCCCTATCGAGGACCCCTGAATAATCATATAGGTCACTGTCGGAATGACAGGACCAGCACGTCTTACCAAGTGCCCCCGACAGAACGTTCAAACACAAAACAACTACAAACAATACAAAGAATAAAACAAGGAAAAGAAAAAGACAATCCTATTATTGCAAGATACGTGCGTTAATTATTGTAGTTAATGCGGTTTTTTGATCTAAATTCACGTCTCTTGTTAAGGCCATGCGGATTGAGCGTAAACAATTGGGTTGTCCAATAAGCCTCCCTAGTGAGCAACAATTGGTCAAGGTGAAATGTATTTTGAAATGATCTAATTTGTTCAATAAGAATAAAGCTAATTTGTGAAAAATCATGTTCAGAACTATTAAAATGTACCGCCAATTCACATGTTCTCCTATTATTGAGCATGCTAGATTTGTGGTTTCTGAAACGGACTTTAAATTCTGTGGATGTAGAACCTACATACTGCAAATTGCATTTATTGCAGGTGGCCAAATAAATCACATTTTTGGACGAACATGACAAACTTTGGCGAATAGAATAATAACGACCTGTGGCAGAACTCTGGAATTTCGAATCTTGAAGTAAAAATCTTTTGCAAAGGTCGCATCTTTTATCACATTTAAAGCAACCCCCCTCTTCTTCATTAAAATTTTCATCCGTAACAGACCGAAATTTAGATGGTGCTAAAATTTCTTTGAGATTTTTGGTTCGGCGATAAGCTGGAAAAATAGATTTAGCTGGAAAAATTTCATTTATAAGGGGTGAGGAATGTAATAAATGAAGGTGCTTTCTAATGACGTTTCGGATGTCAGGCAAAATTGGATTGTAATCAAGAACCAGAGGAAAGACTTTCTTGTCAGATTTAATCTTTTTGTTTAAAAGTTCTGATCTTGGAATACTAAGAGCCTTGTCGAACTGTTTGTTAACTAAGTCCACAGGGTAATTTTGAGATTTTAAGTAACCTTTATATTCATCACATCTATTTTGCAAAAATTCGTCAGTAGAACAATTGCGCTTAATCCTTAAAGCTACCCCATATGGAATTGCTCTTTTGCAATGCAACGGATGTGAACTAGAAAATGGCAAGTAAAGGTGACTATCCGTAGGTTTGGCATAAACATCCGTAATAATGATTCCATCCCGAAGGTGCAATGTAAGATCCAAAACGTGCAAAAAACTATGAGAATGTACTAGTTCAAATTTAATAGTGGGGTACAAAGAATTTATGTAATCAGTAAATTCAAACAATTTGGGTAAACCTTGGGTTCAAACGTCAAAAATATCATCCCTATATCTCCACCAAAGTAAAGGTTTCAGACTACCCCCAAATTTAGCTTTCTCGTCAATGGTGCCCATCGCTAAATCAGCATAGCTGCAGGCTTTTTTAGGCCCCATGGCAGTGCCATGTTTTTGAACGAAGTTTTGTCCGAAAAATTGGCAATTGTTGATTCGAAGACAGATTTCAACAGCTTCAACTATACAATCTGTAGATGGAAATTTGTTAGGCCTAGAATCGAGGGCCTTTCTTACGGCGGTAATACCTAAATTGTTATCAATGTTCGGGAACATTGATACTACATCCCACGATACAAGCAAAGAACCCATAGGAAGCGGACCCTTTGCGTTCAGAGCTTCTATTTTGTTGATAAAATCTGTAGAATCCTTAACAAAAGATGGAAGACTTTGCGATAGTGGTTTAGGGTAGAATTCTGTGAAGGCAGAAAGTCGTTCGATTGCAGTGCCACAGCAAGATGTAATGAGACTAAATGATGTAAAAAGACTACACTTGTATCCCTACAAGCCTGTTTCGTGATTGCTCACTCTTCAGGGGATTTGAAGAGTGAGCAATCACGAAACAGGCTTGTAGGGATACAAGTGTAGTCTTTTTCCTGTTTTAAATATTTATCACGCTCTACTTTATGTATTGAGCACTCCACTACGGAAAAGTCGAAACACAAATTTATTTATATATATATATATATATATATATGTATATATATATATATATATAGTTGATATATAACATAATATATATAGTTTCATTTATTTTTTGCATCATCAGGTAAAAATTTATAATTTTTTCCCTTCCTATTGATGTTGATTTACAGTAGATATAAAAGGGGGTTTCTGGAATAAACCCTCAAAATCCAAAGCCCCCAGCATGAAAAACAGAGATAACCCGAGAAAGCACTCCCAATCAGAACTAATTCGAGTTTTTTGAGAATTTATTTCAACGCATTAAAAGTAGCACAGATATCGTTTGAGAGGATTGGGGATTTGACCTAGCGATTTTCCGCTAGTTCGAAGCGTGACACAAAGATTGTTTATTTATTAGATGGTTTTAGATGGTTTTAGCAGATTTACGCTGATTTGATGGTTACACTAAAATTGTGGCGTAAATGGGTTCTGCGAAAGTTAGCGTTAGATATTTTTAATTTTGATTTTTTAATTGGCTTAACGTTTAAGTAAGCAGAAAAATTGATTAACGCCAGCTTTTTAGCGTTAGGGTAAGAAGGTTTTTCGCGGCGCGGCTTTGGATTTTTGGGTTTGTCCCAGAAACCCCTTTTTATATCTACTAATAAGCTAAGCGACATTTTGCCATTTCGGCGGGACAGTGTCATCAGTATGCATTTACGAAGAGTATTCACGAAGTGCGACGGCTAAAACCAAAAATGCGCGAAATATTGACGAATAGACTCCGTAATTTTTCTCCTTGGACAAATGTCTCATATGTTATGACACAATTTATTTTTCCATCTTACAAACATTAACTAAGCAAATGCAATGAAGTAAAGCAGCTCAAAATAGACTGAGCCGTTTTAACGCACGCATTTTCGTTTCAGATAAATGTCACATTGACACTGCCTCTCCATCAAACAAAATCAACTTTGATTTCAAGCTAAACGGTTATCCACATCAATTCTCAAACTCATTAATAATTCATGACGAGAACACAAAGGAAATCACTACCGTGAAGGAGGTTTTGAAATCGTTTCTTAATTTGCATAGATTTTGGCGATTTTATTCCTTCGTTTTCTCCGCATTTAACCAATCTGATGAAACACTGTTCCTTGTGTTTGATATATTACTTCTTGCAATCCTGCCCTTTATCTCCAAACTACTACTTTTGTTTTGTATTATAGGATCTTTTCATCCAACTAAGTTGTATATTTTGTGCCATTTCGCGATATAACGTGGAAATAAGCTAAGCGACATTTTGGCATTTCGGCTGTATAGTGTCATCAGTATATATTTACGAAGAGTATTGTAGTAGTACGAGTAGTACGAAGTGCGACGGCTAAAACTGAAAATGCCCGAAATATTGACGAACAGGCTCCGTAATTTTTCTCCTGGGAGCCAACAGATGTCTCATAAGTTATGACAAACAAACAATTTATTTTTCCATCTTACAAACATAAACTAAGCAAATGCAACGAAGTAAAGCAGCTCAAAGTAGACTGAGCCGTTATAACGCACGCATTTTGGTCTCAGGTAAATGTCACGATTGACAATGCCTCTCCAGCAAACAATGGAAACTTTGATTTCAAGCTAAACTGGAATCCACTTTAATCCAATCCTGCGCTTTGTTTGCTGGAGAGGCAGTGTCAATCGTGACATTCATCTGAAACCAAAATGCGTGCGTTATAACGGATCAGTCTATTTTGAGCCGCTTTGCTTCGTTGCATTTGCTTAGTTGGTTACAACTTGGAATACGGAGCACGAATATATGCTAATTAGTGTATATGCTTATTAGTATATGCTAATTTATATGATGAATATAGTAATAGGGTTCATGGTTTCGTAGGTTTCATGGTTTCATGGGTTTCATGGTTTCATTGTTTCATAGGTTTCGTGGTTTCATTATTTCATAATATCATAGGTTTCATGGTTTCATGGGTTTCATGGTTTCTTCGTGTCATGGGTTTCATGGTTTCATAGGTTTCATAGTTTCATGGGTTTCATAGGTTTCGTGGTTTCATGGTTTTCGTGGTTTCATAGGTTTCGTGGTTTCATGGTTTACGTGGTTTCATGGTTTACGTGGTTTCATAGCGGAGCACTGCCGGGCCGAAGGCCCGGCTGCGCAGCACCATACTCATAGAACCTGTGTCCGTCATTTTTCATGGTCATGGCTAGCGAAATGTTTCGCGGGCGCGCCTCCGTGATATGTGTCAGTCGGTCGCGCAAGGCAAATTCGCGGGCGCGTATGACGTCGCAAAACATGCGCGTATGACGCCACACGCGCGGCTACACAGTCGTCAGCTCTGTAAACACTTTAAAGTTTCAAAAAAGTTGGATCTTTCGCAGTGTTTAGTGGAGCAGTAAAGTCGTTACTTCCCTGCATTTTTTCGCGGTTTTCCTACTCAAGACAAGGATACTAATTAAGGGATACTCAGAAGCTGCTTTAGTGGAAAAAGAAGAGCTTTCGGGGATAAAATGTTGCTTCGAGGAACCCTCATACGTTTTTATGAATGCAGGAGCAATGCGGGGATGCTTTGTTTTTATTACGGATTTCAGAACCGAAGAAGCGGAGTTTTAATGAATTTCCAAGCGGTCCAGTGACTTAAAGGTAAAATCAATCACATTTTTCGATGGGAATTTATGTTGATATCAATTTTTGATTGACTTTTCCTTTGTGTTTTGGAGACATATTTATGAAACTCAAATTAAGTCGTGCTGTTATCTTGAATTTCATCGAGGACAGCTTTGCCTTGATGCGCTGTAAATCGTACGTGTTTTACTTTTATACATAAACTAATGAAGATTTGAATAAAATATTTCGAAAGAAGATTGTGTTGTCCATTTTTATGTCTTTGTTCATTCATTAGATAGATTGAAAAGCGATTTTATAAACAAAACAAGACTTTGATTTTATAGTACAGTTCTATCTTCACTCGCACCGCCTTATGCAAATATGTTTGTGTATTTTTACAATTTTGATTTCCAAATCAGTTTCTCGGGCAATTTTTGGCAAACAAAAACTGTATTTTATTCGGAAAGTAGTCGTA
Source organism: Cladopsammia gracilis (assembly GCA_022457155.1). Taxonomy (NCBI): domain Eukaryota; kingdom Metazoa; phylum Cnidaria; class Anthozoa; order Scleractinia; family Dendrophylliidae; genus Cladopsammia; species Cladopsammia gracilis. The sequence goes on along the minus strand of JAJGOT010000673.1, from coordinate 121,819 downwards.
CCTGTAATTCTAGACGGAGAAAAGTTGTTTTTGTGAACTTTTCTACGGTCTAAATGTACTGTGCAGACGGTCGGGTAATAAGCTTACTGTTTTTTAGAATTGCTAAAATTGAAAAATAGCCCGGTCGTCAATCTTAATTCTTGTGCTTCCGACCTTTCACCTTAGTTAAGCTTGTTCATAGTGCTTCGCTGTTAGGCTCTGCCTATCTATATATATTAGATTTCATGGTTTCATGGGTTTCGTGGTTTCATGGGTTTCGTGGTTTCATGGGTTTCATGTTTTCATGGGTTTCATGGTTTCATAGCTTTCGTGGTTTCATGGGTTTCGTGGTTTCATGGTTTCATGGTTTCATGGGTTTCATGGTTTGATGGTTTCATGGTTTTATAGGTTGCATGGTTTCCTGGTTTCTTGGGCTTCGTGGTTTCATAGGTTTCATGGCTTTCATATGTTTCATTGTTTCATGGTTTCATAGGTTTCGTGGTTTCATAGATTCCATGGTTTCATTGGTTTCGTGGTTTCATGGGTTTCATAGGTTTCGTGGTTTCGTAGGTTTCATGGTTTCATTGGTTTCGTGGTTTCATCGGTTTCATGGTTTCATGGGTTTCGTGGTTTCATGGGTTTCATAGGTTTCGTGGTTTCATGGGTTTCGTGGTTTCATGGGTTTCATAGGTTTCGTGGTTTCATGGGTTTCGTGGTTTCATGGGTTTCGTGGTTTCATAGGTTTCATGGTTTCATGGGTTTCGTGGTTTTATGGTTTTAGTTTTTTAACGTTTCGTGGTTTTACCAGTTTTGTGGTTTCGTGGATTTCTTGGTTTGTTAGGTTTCTTAACTGGTTTAGTGTTTGGTAAGTGTCAATATTTGTTTGGTTTTGTCGCTTCATACATTTTATACATGGTTTCACAGATTTCGCGGTTTTAACTTTTTTTAACATTCTCCTTTGATTGATATGTAGGGAAGGTTCAATCTTTTTCAAAGGATTTTCATGGCGTTTACATACGACCAGACAGCCCACTGACGGGTTCAAATTACTGAAAGTGTCAGGTTGTCGTCTTTTGATATTGCGGAGTTTCTAGTGTGTCTGCTTGCTTCATTATTCTTCTCCGTGGTTCTTATGTGACTGATGTTACTGAATTCTCCGCGACGGAAACTAAATAACAAAAAATGCATGGTTCAAGTTAGGAAGCACCTTTCTCTTGTGAAACCTATGAAACCACGAAACCCATGAAACCACGAAACCTATGAAACCATGAAACCTATGAAACCACGAAGCCCCTGAAACCATGAAACCGATGAAACCATGAAACCATGAAACCCATGAAACCCATGAAAACTATGAAACCACGAAACCCATGAAACCACGAAACCCGTGAAACCTATGAAACCACGAAACCTAAGAAACCATGAAATCTATGAAACCTAGGAAACCACGAAACCCATGAAACCACGAAACCTATGAAACCACGAAACCCATGAAACCACAGAAACCATGGAACCTATGAAACCATGAAACTTATGAAACGACGACCCTATGAAACCTATGAAACCTATGAAACCACGAAACCCCTGAAACCATGAAACCGATGAAACCACGAAACCCATGAAACCACAAAACCCATGAAACCACGAAACCCATGAAACCACAGAAACCATGGAACCTATGAAACCACGAAACCTATGAAACCATGAAACCATGAAACCATGAAACCACGAAACCTATGAAACCATGAAACCATGAAACCACGAAACCTATGAAACCTATGAATCCACGAAACCCCTGAAACCATGAAACCGATGAAACCACGAAACCCATGAAACCACGAAGCCCATGAAACCTATGAAACTATGCGGGTTGCTAATATAATTTGTTTTATTATTATTTGTAAATAAATTGTTGTTGTTGTTGTTGTTAAACCACGAAACCCATGAAACCATGAAACCGATGAAATCATGACACCTGTGAATCCATGAAACCAGGAAACCCATGAAACTACGAAACCCATGAAACCATGAAACCGATGAAACCTATGAAACCATGAAACCATGAGACCATGAAACCACGAAACCCATGAAACCACGAAACCATGAAACCTATGAAACCACGAAACCCGTGAAACAACGAAACCCATGAAACCACGAAACCCATGAAACCACGGAACCTATGAAACCACGAAACCTAAGAAACCATGAAACCCATGAAACCATGAAACCACGAAACCCCTGAAACCACGAAACCCATGAAACCACGAAACCCATGAAACCACGAAACCCACGAAACCACGAAGCCCATGAAAACATGAAACCCACGAAACCACGAAACCCATGAAACCATGAAACCTATGACACCATGAAACCACGAAACCCATGAAACCACGAAACCTATGAAACCACGAAACCCATGAAACCTATGAAACCATGAAACCATGGGTTACAACTTGGTGTTACGGAGCACGAATATATCGTAACTTGTATATGCTAATTTATATGATGAATATAGTAATAGAGTTCATGGTGTCATGGTTTCATAGGTTTCATGGTTTCATGGGTTTCGTGGTTTCATAGCTTTCATGGTTTCATGGGTTTCGTGGTTTCATGGGTTTCGTGGTTTCATAGGCTTGGACTGGTGTAGTAGTGTGCCGGGTCTAAGCCGTAGTTTTTAAGGCACATTTTACTAAAGTTCTCGTACACATCTGCCAGAAGTAGGGTGTCTGTTAGCAAGTAGAGATCGTGATAATCTCCGAGATTCTTGCATCCGAAGGCATCCCACAACCGTTGAGCGTGCTCGTAGTCTTCATCTTTGATGTGCTCCTTTTTGAGCTTTCTGTAGAAGGCCTCTTTGGGTGGTAAAGACTCTACTTCGAATCGATCAAAGGAGTTCATGTACTCGCAAGGATAGACGCCCTTTCGGAGGAGAAGGCTTTTTTCCTGGATCCGCTTCGTGTTGCCTTGTAATCTCGAAGTCCTCTGGCTTGTTTGATGCAACAAGGCTATCGAGACTTGATTGCAAGAACTGGCAACTGTCTATGAACCTCAGCTTGCCTTGGGAGAAAGAGATGTACTTCTCCATGTTATTGAGGATGCATTTCAGATAAGAACCAACCTCTGCGATTTCCTGCATCAGATGGTGAGCGTCGTAGCCTTTTTGGGGGGTTGATTCTGAAAAGACTTCTGTTACAAGTGTTGTGGGCTGCACTGCGGTATTTGCCTGAAATGTGACAATAGTCTCTTACTGCGTCTCTATCACAGTATCACATGACGTATTGTTTACACAGACTAATGCTTATCATTTCAATCTACACACGTTTCTTGCGTCAATAGCAAACGCAAACAAACCTTCGAGAAAGACCAAGAGGTTGAAAATAACACAATTTGCGTCATTGCAACAAGATAGCAACGTTCAATATCGTTAAATAACGATATTGAGAAACTACGACAACTTTTAGAAATGTCGAAAAGGCGCGTTTTTCACTTTCTATTCTTAAACGCCTAATTGCAGTGGAATAAAAAGCTGGTTTTTTTAAATCAAGTCATTACATTGATAACGTACATCAACTATGATTCATTTCCGAAAAGCAAATCCAATGCTATATCGCGATATGTGACTTAGACAAGCAGTTGCAAAAAGGTTGAGAAACTTTCCAAAAAATGTTCATTCCGTATAAAAGCGACCGCGTAACACAAATCAAATCAATGCCATGTGCTACTGACCCCCCTCCCCCTTTCAATGTTGATGACTGTTAGTTTGAATGGCATTTTTGATTTGGTACAACATTGATAAGAGGGGATGGGGTGGGGTCTTGCTGAAAAACAAGTTAGCCTCGAAATATGCACTACAGTACACAATGTCTCAACTCTTATTGCAATTGCTCGTAGATTCCGCACATGATAGTTAGCTGGAGGGATCAGCTTGTAGCTGTGCAGCAAGTTTCGAAAACCGCGATTCTGTTGTATAAAGTTGTAATGGGGACGTTTAAAACAGGGTTAAAGAACTGTCGCTAATCCAACAGGGCAGGGAGTAGTGGGTGAAATACCCGCCACGGGCCCACCCAAAATAAGGGTTAACTCACCCCCACGGAGCCTTCTCCGAGGAACTCCAGCCCCCTGAGATTCTTCCCCCACGGACCGAATGCAAAGAGGTCCGCGGGGGAAGAATCTCAGGGGGAGGAATCTCAGGGAATCTCAGGAGTTCCTCGGGGAAGGCTCCGTGGGGGTGAGTTAACCCTTATTTTGGGTGGACCCGTGCGAGTATTATACCCGAGTATTATAGAGTATTATACGGGAATTTTCGGTTTTAGCCGTCGCACTTCGTGAATACTCTTCGTAAATGCGTACTGATGATACTGTCCCGCCGAAATGGCAAACTGTCGCTCAGCTTATTTCCACGTTATATCGCCAAATGGCACGAAATATACAACTTAGTTGGATAAAAAGATCCTATAGTACAAAACAAAAGTAGTAGTTTGGAGATAAGGCGCAGGATTGCAAGGATTGAAGTGGATTACAATTTAACTCGAAATGAAAGTGGCCTTTGTTTGCTGGAGAGGATGTGTCTATCGTGACATTTATGTGAACCAAAATGCGTGCGTTATAACGGCTCAGTCTATTTTGAGCTGCTTTACTTTGTTGCATTTGCTTAGTTAATGTTTATAAGCTGGAAAAATAAATTGTTTGTTTGTCATAACATTGGAAGCAAGTTGTTCTAGAGAATTGATTGGTTAATATTTTTATCTTAATTTTCCAAAGATGGCTTGTAACAACTTAGCAAATTGAATAATCGGTACATGTAGCTTGTTTAGAAGCGTACAAGAGACAGTTGCACGTTTCAAACCACTTATGAGTTTCAGTTGAAACTTATTTCATACTTTTCTAATAGGTTGTTTTCAGCCTGGAAACAAAATATTCAAGCATTTGTGTTTTGGAAAATAATCATTATTTATCCATTTTTTCAAACATAAAGAGACATTAGTGTTTTATAGTTATGCACAGTCATGCCACTGGTTTCCAGGACAACTAAGGGGATTGTGAAATGGCTATTGCAAAGTTGTAAATTTTTCCCTGTGGTGGGGCACCTTTCCAATCAAAGCCCCCCAAGTCATATTTTTTTTGGAACAGAAAATCCAACTCATATCCACCTCCTTAAAGGGAACCTCCATTGTTATAACAAATTGACGTTAAATTGTTGGAAATAAAGTCTATAACCCGCCATTTTGAATATTTATGACGTGTTACGGTTGTCTTATTGTTGCATACAAAAGAACTTCGATTCTTAACAATAGCGGCAACCGTAACACGTCATAAATATTCAAAATAGCGGCGCGTGGGAAATTTGAAAGTGAAAACAGGGGATATTTATATCCATTTTATTTGTACACTAAAATTATATTTGCACCTACTTTTTAGAAATTTTAAATTTCGACTTCATTTCCAACAATTTAACGTCAAATTTGTTCTGACAATGGAGGTTCCCTTTAACAAACTGATCCCAATCTCTAGATCAAAGGAATTCTTTTCATTAAATATACTTAAGGAAAATAGTCCGAAGATATTTCTGGTATTTTAAAACCAATCCTTGTTGACGAAAGTGGGTTTCACAAAGGTAAGGACTTCTGAAATTTAGGTCAAAGCCAAAGGCCACTGAGGAGGAGAGAAATCAAGTAATGTGAAGATGGCACACATAAAAGCTTGCCAAGAAGCCCTACATTCCTTTTATTTAATCTCGGAAATAGCAAGTCAAAACCTGATAACATAATTTTTTGTCTTTTTCACTAATCTTGATTATTTAGGCAATTATTTTTTAGACATGTCCTCAGATTTATTTTATTTTTTTATAGATATTTAGATAAGCAGTCTTGTATATTTAAAAAATAATTATTCTCTATGAATCAGAACACCTCATAAAAGGAATCTTGTTTAGATTAGATGAATACTGGTACATTTAAATAAAATTTGTTTTTGTTTTGTCATAAAGTACCTTTCATCGATAAATTAGGCTATGTTCTCTAGGTGTACATAGCAGCCAAATGTACTTTGACAAAATTTATTTAATAACAGTGAATTGAAAAGTTTTTTTGTCAGTTTGCGAGAGTATTTTCACTTCGGGTAGTTTCAAGTCTGACGTGACTCTTAAAAAGTCTGAAAGGTTTCCCTATAATTTTGCCCTCTACATTATAAACAAGTAATTGCATGTTCACTTGTAAAATTATGGATTAATATGTGTTTTCAGAATCTATAGAAATTGCCCTAGTCGCTTCACAACAAGAGCAATTTCTACAGCTTCTGAAAACATGTGAGATATCAATCCATAATTTTACAAGGGAACAAAATTATAGGGAAACCTTTCAGACTTTTCAAGAGTCACGTCAGACTTGAAACTACCCAAAGTGAAAATACTCTCACAAACTGACAAAAAAAAATTCAACTCACTGTTGTTAAATAAATTTCTAAATTTTATCAAAGGTCATTTGGTTGTTACATGTATGTACACCTAGAGAAGATAGCCTAATTTATCGAACATGCGATTACATATACAAATCCACTGCCACATCACTGAGTATAAACATTCTTAGACAAGTGGTCTAATGGCCTTGAGGTGTCTACTGCATAATGCAATAGTTTAGACTAACCAGAGGGTTGGGAAATAGAAAATATTGACTTTTTTCAATTGCTTTCATTGTAGGTAGATAGAAACAATGTCAAGTTGTATCAGTGATAGAATAGAAAGGCAAAACAGCTGGCTGCACAGCTAACCTGCAGCTCAAGAAGACTTATCCAAATAGTAAATAATATTGATAAGAGTTAAAAAGAATAAAAATAGATTTAAGACAAATATTGAACATGTCTTGTGTGTCCTGGTTGTTGTGGGTTCCCCACTTGTTGGAGCCCCCCCTCCCCTAACGCAACCTTCCTTTTCTGCCCCCTCCAGCCTGTCATCCAAAATTAATTTTGAAAAAATGGCTGAGCATAAAATCAAGCATTTTCTAAAAAACATTTATTGAGCACTTTATAACTAAAAAGAGTTTTATTCTAATTTGATTGCTACCGGCGGAATGTACGATGTTTGGCCCATATTTTTATAGGCCCTTGCATTTTTATTACAGACAAGGTTGTGGGGGTATTTATGCAACATGATATGTATGAATATCAAATTAACTTATGTTTTTATTCAATTTTTCCTTGGGGCCCTCTTGCTTCTTCTGCCAACCTCTCCTTTGATCTTTTCCTATAATGTAACCTAATGTAAAGATAAAAAATGACATTACTTACTCTACCCCTTTTTATACATTCTGACTAATTAAATTTCTACCGAGTTACCAGACAAAAATCAAATCCTGATAAGAATCAAATCCCGTTTTTAAAAAATTCTATTCAGTCAACTATACCTCATACAAAGGACTAATTCAGTTTTCTAAAGAAATTTATCTTATCAATAGAAGAGCTCCCAAACTACTATAGTAAACATCCCTTTCTTACATGCAATCAATTAATACGTATCACGGTTACATCAAGTTTGGAATTCACAAATGTGCCCCCAATGTCTTTGTGATTCTTTCTGAGCCTCCCAGAGAAAATAGTTATCATTACTCTGGGCTTCGGTATTTTGTGTACTAGTTTATAAGTAACTCAATATGGTGTGGTTGTACAGTCATACTAGATTACAATCCTGCAACGAGACATATCAATGGGGCCCTTTGGAAGGTAATGGGAATGTGAATCTATATCTTGCACACATGCCAACCTTTCTCATTGCAGTCAAGCTCTAGAGCGCCGTTTGCCCTGTGCTGGTATAATACATGCACTCTGCACATTAACTTCAAGAGAAATGTTTTACAAAGCATAAATATCAAGTGATATTTACTTTATCTTATTTTATTTCAATTTATTTGTTAATATTTTTTTCCTTTTTCAATTCAACTCCTTGCATTTTTACATATATGTATAATTATTGTCGTTCTTTGTTCCTTTTTGTTACGTAATATGCAACCGGTACATGCAGAATCTACCTTTGTTTGCTGGAGAGGCATCGTCAATCGTGAAATTTATATGAAACCAAAATGCGTGCGTTATAACGGCTCAGTCTATTTTGAGCTCCTTTACTCCGTTGCATTTGCTAAGTTAATGTTTTTAAGATGGAAAAATAAATTGTTTGTTTGTCATACCTTAAGAGAAATCAGTTTGCTCCTAGGAGAAAAATTACGGAGCCCGTTCGTCAATATTTCGGATATTTTCGGTTTCAGCCGTCGCACTTCGTGAATACTCTTCGTAAATGCCTACTGATGAAACTGTCCCGCCAAAGAGGAAAAATGTCGCTTAGCTTATTTACACGTTATGTGGCCAAATGGCACAATATAAACAACTTACTTGGATAAAACGATCCTATGGTACGAAACAAAAACAGTAGTTTGGAGATAGAGCGCAGGATTGCAAGGATTGAAGTGGATTACAGTTGAGCTTTAAATCAAAGTTGCCTTTGTTTGCTGGAGAAGCAATGTCAATCGTGACATTTGTCTTACTCTAAAATGCGAGCGTTTTAACGGCTCAATCTATTTTGAGCTCCTTTACTTCGTTGCATTTCCTTAGCTAATGTTTATAACATGGAGAAATAAATTGTTTGTTTGTCATACCTTACGAAACATCTGTTGGCTCCTAGGAGAAAAATTACGGAGCCCTTTCGTCAATATTTCGGTCATTTTCGGTTTTAGCCGTCGCACTTCGTGAATACTCTTCGTAAATGCATGCTGATGACACTGTCCCGCAGAAGTAGCAAAATGTCGCTTAGCTTATTTCTACGTTATATCGCCAAGTGACACAAAATATACAACTTAGTTAGATAGAAAGATCCTATAGCACAAAACAAAAGTAGTAGTTTGGAAATAGAGCGCAGGATTGCAAGGATTGAAGTGGATTGCAGTTTAGCTTGAAATCAAAGTTGCCTTTGTTTGCTGGAGAGGCAGTGATAATCGTGACATTTACTGAAACAAAAATGCGTCCGTTATAACGGCTCAGTCTATTTTGAGCTCCTTTACTTCGTTGCATTTGCTTAGCTTATGTTTATAAGATGGAGAAATAAACTGTTTGTTTGTCATACCTTACGAGACATCTGTTGGCTCCTAGGAGAAAAATTACGGAGCCCGTTCGTCAATATTTCGGTCATTTTCGGTTTTAGCCGTCGCACTTCGTGGATACTCTTCGTAAATGCATACTGATGACACTGTCCCGCAGAAGTGGCAAAATGTCGCTTAGCTTATTTCCACATTATATCGCGAAATGGCACAAAATATCCAACTCCGTTGGATAAAAAGATCCTATAGCACAAAACAAAAGTAGTAGTTTGGAAATAGAGCGCACGATTGCAAGGATTGAAGTGGATTACCGTTTAACTTGAAATCAAAGTTGCCTTTGTTTGCTGGAGAAGCAATGTCAATCGTGACATTTATCTGACTCTAAAATGCGTGCGTTATAACGGCTCAGTCTATTTTGAGCTCCTTTACTTCGTTGCATTTGCTTAGCTAATGTTTATAACATGGAGAAATAAATTGTTTGTTTGTCATACCTTACGAGACACCTGCTGGCTCCTAGGAGAAAAATTACGGAGCCCTTTCGTCAATATTTCGGTCATTTTCGGTTTTAGCCGTCGCGCTTCGTGAATACTCTTCGTAAATGCATACTGATGACACTGTCCCGCAGAAGTGGCAAAATGTCGCTTAGCTTATTTCCACGTTATATCGCCAAGTGACACAAAATATACAACTCAGTTAGATAAAAAGATCCCATAGTACAAAAAAAAGTACTAGTTTGGAGATAGTAATATATTCCCACTGGAGCCCCCACTCCCAAACACCCCAAGCTAGAATGAGTTATGGGAAGAAGCGAGCCCGGAGGCGAAAGGGAGCGGGAGCTCAAAAATGAAAGAACACGTCTAGTCATCGCTGCGGGGAGGAGGGAGGGGCGCCAAGCGGACGTCTGGCGGCCGTTAAAACGAAGAGAGGAATAAACCGGATAACGACGGCCTATTTATGCAAAACCACCTAATATATGCATAACACCACCCCCTACTGGCTCACGGATGCACGGGTGTAGAAACAATAGAATTCTAGCGGATTTGGGAGTGTTTGTGCGTGATGGCACCAGTGAGAATAGTAATATATTCCCACTGGAGCCGCCACTCCCAAACACCCCAAGCTAGAATGAGTTATGGGAAGAAGCGAGCCCTACGGCGGCCGCTTCCGGATAACTCAATAAATAACAGAATGATAAACCATGGGCAAAACCGTGGGAAAAAAAACGTATCTCTCCCCACAACTCAAAATTCCTAACCTTACTCCTGACTTTTAGCCGCATGAGTTACAGGAAGGCAGGCCTTAAATTCTTAAGTTCATTAAAAGCCTTATGCGAGGACGCCACATTCTAGGAGGGGAAGAACCGTAGTAGGCGAAGGGACCGGGCTTGCTACACGGTGCTTTTCCCCTTTTCAATTACACCACCGGATGGTATGCATAAAAACTGCGCCCGGATTGAAGTCACAGCGAGGCCTTTTACATGGAGAGGCCCAATGGAGCAAAATGGAGAGGCCCAAAGGAGCAAAACGACGAAGGACTAGTAAACAAAAGGAAAGGGGAAAAGCTAACCGCGAAGCAGCCCCGAAATACCCCGTCCAGGGACAGAGCAATTAAGGGTATTAGATAACCCCATCGAAGACATACTAAGCGGTAGCTTTAATACAAAAACGTGAAACTAAAGATTTGACACACGGACGGAGAAAACTAAAGGTTACCCTATGCACACAGATGGAAAAGGCTGAACAACTGAAAGTTTAGTGATCACACAGGGTAAATAATTGTAACAGAGACACGACGCAGACAAGAAATAGAAAGTTTTGTAGTCACACAGAATGAAAATTGTCACAGCGACTTGTCACACAGACTGAAAAAATGGAAGTCACGCAGGGTGAATAATAGTCACACAGACTTGTGACACTCAGACAAGAAAATGAAAATTTCTGTAGTCACACAGGCTGAAAAACCGAGACTTGCAACCCAGATTTTGTCACGCAGACTGAAAATTGAAAGTTTTGTAGTCACACGGACTGAATAGTAGTCACACACAGACTGAAAATTTAAAGTTTTGTAGTCACACAAACTAAATAATAGTCACACACAGACTGAAAACTTGCAAGTTTTGTAGTCACATAGACTAAATAGTCACACACAGATTGAAAATTGAAAGTTTTGTAGTCACACAGACTGAATAATAGACACACAGACTGAAAATTTGCAAGTTTTGTAGCCGCACAGACTGAACAATAGTCACACAGACTGAAAACTTGCAAGTTTTGTAGTCACACAGACTGAAAATTGAAAGTTTAGTAGACACACAGACTGAATAATAGTCACACAGACTGAAAATTGAACGTTTTGTAGTCACACAGGCTGAATAATAGACACACACTGAAAATTGAAAGTCTTGTAGTCACACAGACTGAAAAATAGTCACATAGACTGAAAATTGAAAGTTTTGTAGTCACACAGACTAAATGGTCACACACAGATCGAAAATTGAAAGTTTTGTAGTCACACCGACTGAATAATAGACACAGATACTGAAAATTTGCAAGTTTTGTAGCCGTACAGACTGAATAATAGTCACACAGACTAAAAATGAAAAGTTTTGTAGTCACACAGACTGAAAATTGAACGTTTTGTAGTCACACAGCCTGAATAATAGTCACACAGACTGAAATTGAACGTTTTGTAGTCACACAGACTGAATAATAGTCACACAGACTGAAAATGAAAAGTTTTGTAGTCACACAGACTGAATAATAGTCACACAGACTGAAAATTGAACGTTTGTAGTCACACAGACTGAATAATAGTCACACAGACTGAAATTGAACGTTTTGTAGTCACACAGACTGAATAATAGTCACACAGACTGAAAATGAAAAGTTTTGTAGTCACACAGACTGAAAAATAGTCACACAGACTGAAAATTGAACGTTTTGTAGTCACACAGACTGAATAATAGTCACACAGACTGAAAATGATCGTTTTGTAGTCACACAGACTGAAAAATAGTCACAGACTGAAAATTGAAAGTTTGAAGTCACACAGAGTGAATAATAGTCACACAGACTGAAAAATAATCACACAGACTGAAAATTGAAGGTTTTGTGGTCACACAGACCGAAAAATCGCCACACAGACCGATGACAAAAAGTTTGTAATCACACGGACGGAAAAATGATCACGCCGAATGAGAAAGCCTAAACCAACTAACATAGACGCGGAGCGGAAAACATACCGCGCACGTGGCGACTAAGAGAACCATGAATTGTAAAATAAACTAACAAATTTAAACCCCGCACCAGAGGACACAAAAGCGGGAAGGGGAAACCGAACCACACCGGGGAAATACAAACAACTAGAGAAAAAAACCAACCTCTGGAGCCACAACTGGTATAGCGTCGGTGGGAGCAGCGTCCGGAGCAACATTACGAGCAACAGGAGCAGGAAGAGCCGGGAACCGGTAGTGCTGGTTGTTCGGCCGCTGGAGCCGCCTGTAAAGGATTAACTTGAACTGCAGAGGCTGCAGCAACAGCGCCCGCAACAGGGTTCTGAGTAACTTGCTCCGGCATAGAGACTAGAAATACGAAGGCGCAGCGATGACTAGAAAAAGAAATAAACGCCAAACGGACGTCTGGCGGCCGTTAAAACGAAGAGAGGAATAAACCGGATAACGACGGCCTATTTATGCAAAATCACCTCATATATGCATAACACCACCCCCTACTAGCTCACGGATGCACGGGTGTAGAAACAATAGAATTCTAGCGGATTTGGGAGTGTTTGTGCGTGATGGCACCAGTGAGAATAGAGCGCAGGATTGCAAGGATTAATGTGAATTACAGTTAAGCTTGAAATCAAAGTTTCCTTTGTTTGCTGGAGAGGCAGTGTCAATCGTGACATTTACTGAAACCAAAATGCGTTCGTTATAACGGCTCAGTCTATTTTGAACTCATAAGTAGTTAAGGACTTGGCGGTACCAGATCAGTTTTGCAAAACTGATCTGATACCAAGCCAAGTCTTAACTACTTCCCATCTGTTGGATTAAAAAATATAGAAAAATCAAATGAAACTATATGTTAATAAAAACAAAATGGTGCGTTTATTCCATTGCGTGATTCCACATAATAGAATCCTTTGCGTGACTTTCTCAGAAAAACAGGAAGTCGATGATGTCATACAATAGGGGGTTCCCCGAGGTAAATTAGTCATTACGACACGGATGGTCACATTGCGTGACTTTCTCGGAAACGTGGGAAGTTGATGATCTCATTGTCTAAGAATTGTCCGCTTGTGAACAGGAAATGAGTCATCACGTATAGCCTATTGTTTCAGATCACGAGACGGTCGTATGATTTTTCAACCAATCAAAAGCTTCACATTTTCACTACACAATCGTGAAACGTTTCAGTGAAAAGTTATTAATTTGTGAAACTTTTCAGTGAAAGTCATTTGTGAAGTTTAGAGATGCCTTACTCTCTGAAAAGAAACGAATATCTTCTCCAAATTAATGAATACTGATATGTTAAAAGGTAAAGAAATATTATTTTAGTTGTTAATAGCATAATGTCCATATGCGTGACTTGTCACACCATTATCGTGAATATACCGCTTATCATCGAAGCAAGATAATGACACTTTATTAAGCTCATAGCTTCCAAGTTGATGGTTATTGCTTCGGATTGTTTTCATTGTATGATACATTTGCTTGTTATTAAATAGAACCTCTTTATAATTTTCATGTTTAATGTCATTTTTTATTATATTCTTTTTAATTCCTTTAGCTGTCTTACCTCCTTTTTGGTTGTCTTTTATATAGCTATACATTTTTGATCTCAATCCGACGAATTCGGTAATTGGTATACCTGCTGCCTCATCTTTGAATTTACCAATTACTTTTTTATTTGTCTTGTCAAAATATTGTGAATCTTGAGCATAATCACTGTTATCGAATCTATTTTTATCCTTCCAGAAGTCTGAGTAGACATCTTCAGCTTCGATTTCATATGTAAGACTATCGGTGTCGGTAAATAGCAGCTTAGCTTTGTCTCCATACTTCTTTTTGATGTAGTTATAATGACAATCATACATTAATGTCTTACTAAGATCTAGAATGCACATACCCACATAAGCCGGCCTGTTTAGGGTAAGTGTTTCTTTAATCTTATGCACAGCTACTAGATTTTCATTGAATATCTTACTGCTGACATATGTTGGTTTAGCAGCCATTTTTAATAGTTTCTTTTCATCAGTTACTAATCTGACATCTACTCGCTTTCTAATATTTTCCATCGTTTTTCCAAATACACTGTTGTTCATAAGCTTGAAGAAGTCTTTCTCAAAAGCATTTTTTGCATTTGTTCTCTTCTGTGTATTGAAATCGATATATTGTTTTAACCATGCAGACTGATCAAATTCTAATACTCGATGAACTTTAGTTATTTTTAAACCGAGATCAGTGTATAATTGTAGGTTTCTATAATGGAGCACATATTTTTCTTTGTTGTTTAATGTTGGTATCAATTTATGAACTAAACCAGTTGATATTTGATATTAAGCCGCTATTTTTTTGCAATATTCTGACAACATGTTTTCACCTACTTTAACCTTTTCCGGTCCTAGTGGGTAGTCATTATGAAGGTCATGTAGTTCTTCAGGATATTCTAAATCAACTTCTAATATCAAACCTTTATTACTATCTTCTTTGTATTTAGCTAGGTCTAATTTGTTGATTTGTTTATCTGTTAACCATCTAAAACCACCAGTTGGTAAATATTGACTCATTGCCCAACCATACAGATTGTTGGCATCAAGATACATGATATACTTTGAGAGCGCCTTCTCATCGTATATTTTCATGTATTTATTATTTGACTTTCCGTATCGATTGGCTATATATGATATACCACCACGCATACCCTTTTCAACAAATTGAAACATATCAACATCTGTCATAAGCTCTAATTTGATATCAGTCATTTTTAGCATAGCATCCCATGAAAGCCCTGGAGACGTGAAATAATGACAAGGATCAAGTTTATAGTATTGCAGACAGGTCTTTCGAAAGTTTTCGAATACATCAACTAACAGAAGGATGTCAGATTTAAGATATAAGTCATGGTACTCACCCATATTTTTAAGAGAGAATGTATTCCACACATTTTGAGCATGTTTATAATCTTCATCTGAGATATGCTCATCATTCAATAAGCTGTAAAATTCTTCTTTTGGTGGCAGCTTTTCATTGAATTTATCAAAACTGTCCATGAAGTCGTATGGATAGACTCCTTTTTGTGACATTAAATCAAGTTTTTCACCTTCGAATTTTTGAGAGGTATATTTCAACAATTTTTTTGGTAGATTGCTCACTAGGTTTTCCAAACTTGAGCTCATAAATTGGAAACTATCAATGAAGGTGAGATGATTACCAAGCATGAAAGCCATATACTTCTCCATGTTGTTAGGTATGGCATTGATATTCATTTCACACTTTTCACCTTTCTTATTTGTATATGTATATTTCTTAACAATAGCACCAATCTCTTGCATTATAAAATGACTATCATATCCTCTTAAGTTGTGAAATATAACAGGTATTTTTATTTCTTCTGGTTTTATTTTGAGTTTCAGGTTACAATCTTGATGAGCAGAGCCTCTGTATTTACCTAGAATATGGCAATGGTCTCGAACTCGAATGTCCTTATCAGTATATTTTTTATTACAAATATGACATTCTTTAGCTTTTTGAAATTCCTCTTCATCATCTTTTGTCATTTTTAATGGTTTGTTAAATTTTTTTTTCATAATATTTTTACAATACTTAACTTCTTTTAGCATCTTTTCCATAAATTTATAAACAGCCTTTTCACCCCTATAAGATTGAACCTTCTTAGTATACCGATCATTATAGCAACAAACTACTTTATAACCATAACCACAGTCTGTATGTTTTTGGTATTCTTCAGTGTATGATTTATCATTGTTTGGTTGACATCCTTGTACTTTTTCTGTAATAGCCTCAAAATCAGCATAGATTACAAATGGAACAGCTAACTGTTTATGATAATTGTTAAATTTTAATATGTTATTATCTTTTTCAGGCATTTTTACAGCTTGTTTACCATTAATTACAATACAGTTTTCTTTATGATTATTAAGGATTGTTTCAGAACTGAAGCATTGTAGACAATGCATGCAAAAATGTTTTCTGTGTTCGTGTTTCGTCTGATTGTACATGAATTTATTGGTCTTTTATTAATACATAATGTTTGTTTTCGTTTTCTGTGATCAATAACAAGTTCATATGATCTTCGTACTTTTCTTTGGATACATAGATAGGATATGGTTGCTTTTCCTCATAACCGAATACATTGATGTTGATTTCATTTTGTTTTTCTTTTTTATTATACAGTTTGACAGTCACTGGGAATTGAATTCCAGAGTAATCTAATTTTTCAATAAAATCTTTGTCGACTTTTTTGATTCTCTGTGGATATTTGTCTTGAGGGTTCAAGTACCTTATATGACACCATCTAAAACACTCATTGTCTTTATTTTTCATGTTTATCAATCCCTTAGCACTATTTCTTAGTTCTGAAGGTAATTGAATGTAAGATGATCCCTTTAATGGTTCGTATTTAACAATATTAATATAGTGGTTGTCAATAGATCTAATTGTCCATCCAGAACCCTCAGAAATCCATTGAGCTACACTATTTAATATCTGTTGTTTAGACAATTGTAACGCTTCAGCGATTTCTATGTGGTTAATAATCGTCTGAGCCACACTGTTAAAATATGCAGTCTTAGACACTATTTCATCACCAGCTAGTTTCTCAAATGTGACCTTTAGTGTTTCAACAAATTTAATTCCTTTTGTATCACTTAGTAGGGTTTTAAAATGGTTTTCAATACCTTTTCTTGTTTGTTGTAATTGTGTTAAAGGGTCTTTATTATTCTTTAATGTAATTTCGAAGGATTTAGTATAACCTTTTAGAGCTTTGTCTGTTTGCTCTATCTTAGTCCTTGGAGCTGGTACAGGTTTAACTGTTTTTTTTAGGAATTGGTGTCTTTTTTAATTGTTCTATTTCTTCTAACCATTCAGAAGGTGGGGGTGGTAATCTTTTCCTCTCAAAATAGTCAACCAATTCTTTTACTGTTTGTCTTGGTGATTGGTTTGGTTTTACACTCTTGCGAGGTGTTGGAATAGGCCTCCTTGGTGTTGGAACTGGTTTGGTACCATCTACGATGATAATTTCAGGCCTTTTCTTCTGTTGCTTTAAAAGCAATTTGATTAGTTCTGATTTACTAAGTTTCTCAAGATCGCTCTTGTTCATTTTATATACTATAGTATAGATAATTCTTTATGTGTATTCAGTTGGTGCGTTTAAGTATGGTTGAGAATTTAAGTGATCCAATCATGGATCCATTAAACTATATGTTTCTTAGTTTTCATGGTGTGTTTCAATGATCAAATTATGGATTCTCCTATTAATATTATCCATATGTTTATTTGTTTTCAAATGACAGAATTTTCCAGCAAGCGAGTAGTTGATATTGTTATTGCATACACGACAATACCACTCTTTATTTAACATATAACGAGTTTTGGATCTTTTAATAGCTTCTTTCTTGGCTTCTTGGGTGTGGTATATAGGCGGTCTGCCTCGACCTCTCTTGACATTCTGATTTTCCATTTCTATATAATACTATAGATATTCTTTTAAATAGTTTGCATTGATGCGTTTAAATATAGCCAGAAACATTAATATTTTTGGCTACCAATGAATAGCGAATGCAAAGATATAAATATCTCAGAAATTTCTGGGATACTTGTAAATAGTAACATCTCTTTAAAACAATTTTGTATATCCCTTTAAATCCCTGATTAGTGTTCTAATGTTACTGATTGTATTTTTTAAACCCATATGCCCTGAATCAGATGAATATTTCTACATCTTTCCAAATCCGCGTTGCTGCTTGTTTTTGTTGTGCCAGATATACTATTTTCTTGTTTGAGATATTTAATATTATCCATTTTGGTGGTTTTTAAAACGTCATATGAATTGTCATATCGATCAAGTTCCACGTCATTTATAATGCATTTTATTAGATCTTTCAATGTGATATCATCATCCATTTCTTCTATCTTACGCGTGTATAAATTCATCAATCGTCTTTTATGAGATAACCAATTGATTCGTTTATTATGTGTTTCTATTTGCTCCTCTAAAATAGCTATCTCTTTTTCATGGTAGATTATTTTTTCTAATATTTCAGATGAATAATTTTTGAAGTTTTCCATATTTGTATATATGTTAGATATTTTTGACATCTTTTAACGGTATCCATGAATTAAATTCTTTTGGATAACCAGACCATGATACCAAAGCTTGTTTTTTCTTATAGTCTCTTTTGATAACCTTATCTATACGAAAAACATCTTGTTTAGCTTTCAATAACTCCTGTTGATAGAAAGATCCTTCCATTGATTCATCATTGAGATCTTTTAATTTGTAAGTTATAGGATTAGTGTATTGTATCTTATCGACTGTAAACACTTCTTCAGTCCAGTTTGGTGTATAACCCTTGTCGAACACATTCCGTTTATTCTTAGATATTCGAACTTTATCACCAACTTTGAATTTTGGTTTATATGATAATAGTTCCGTATCATATAGATTGAAATAAACAGTTCCTTCATTCTTTTTCATAGATGCTTCAATAGGTTTCATTTTAATACTTGAATGCTTTGTACTGTTGTATTCATTTAATAGTTTTGGTAACATGTCTAAATATTGTGTTGTATTTTGAGCTGTAAATTGTTTCCACATTTTAGATTTTAATGTTCTGTTAAATCTCTCAATAATAACAGCTTTACCTTCATTGAAAGTAGAATACATCTCAATATTATTTTTCTTTAGCCAGTCTTTGAAAGTTTTATTATAGAATTCAGACCCTTGGTCTACCCAAATAAATTTAGGTTTCCGTTTGGATTTTTTAATAACATCATCAAATGATTCAGTAATTGTATTACCTGTTTTATTTTTAATAGGGATGCTCCAAGCAAATTTCGAAAACACATCAATGATGTTTAACAAATATCTATATCCTTTATTCCATTTTGAAAACTTCTGCATTTCTACAAGGTCAGCGCTCCAAATATCATCTATTCCATTAACAATAACTCTTCTCGTTTTTAATTTTCGTTTGATTGGCTTATGTAATTCATCGGATAATTGTTGAGCCCAATCATTTTTACTCAACGCCGCTTTCCGTTTTTTGGCGTCCTTTTTTGTTTAACACCAAGGCCTAATTTCTGTTTTATATCAATCGTGTTTCTAGCCAACCAATGACCCCATTGTCTCTCATCATATGGTACTTCATCTAAAGCTTTGACCATTTTTCTGTCTGCTCTATTCTTGCACTTTCTGTCGTCTTTACAAACACTATAATCAACATCGTGCTGCATAGCAATGGCATCCGTTCTTCCTGTAGGTTGGTCATATATTTCTAATATTTGGCCAGTTGTTGGGTTATATTTCACTTGACTCTCTAAATCATTATAAGGCCCAGTATATTTATGACCGGGTAATGTCCAACCGCCTTTAGGTTTCGGAAGCTTCCCAATGGCCTTATGAATATCAATCCCACTACCTTTATGCAATGGATCTAGTTTCTTACTAATATCTGAGGTTAAACTATCTAAGGCTTGATCCAAATATTTATCAGCCATTCCTTTTAATTTTTGTTTAGGATAACCAGATTTGATTTCTTTTGATGCTCCGATTCTGCCTAAATTATACAAACCTTTTAAAGCACTTTTAGCTGCAATTTCACCAAGACTGTGACTACCTTCTATATTTAAAAAGCCCCATCTTGTGAGGGCTCAATTAGTTTCCCTGTTTTTGTTTTATAAATTTGGTTTTTGTTATACCACATTCAGCGCAAGTGCATTTCAACATAGTTCGACCATTTTTAGTTTTCACATATCGTTCGCTTCCTGGAACACATTCAGTGACTTTCTTCTGTCTAACACAATATGATTTTACCATTATATATATAAGTTAGATATTTCTGAAATAATATTCGAGGCATCTCTCATTCTTCATTGTGTTATATATGTCAAATACTTGCAATAAATTATAATACGAATTCCCCTTATTCATTTCGTTCAGAAAGTATAAACAGAAGTAGCCACATGTAGACGTTTTTAGGTTTTGGATTTGGTTGTTTTGGTGAAGCAGTGTCAAATTCCTTCTTTTCGCATGATTTACGATCTCTTGAAATGGAGGCATACCAAAACTGTCAAAATAATTTATCACGTTGTCTTTTACATAAGTTGTAACCCAATGAGATCCTGCCATATAACTAGGTTCTAGATTGTAAATAAATAATGCTTGGCTATGATTATGTGGAACTCTTTCATCCTTTGACAGAACATCACTGATTGGAATGTTTAAATATCTGCACCATTTTATTAGATCATGATTACTTAACGGGATGTCTTTGTGGAATTTCGGTTTTACAGTATTGCCCCTAGAAGTGGAATTCCGTTGAACGGTGAGTTTTTTCCTAATAGCAAGCCTTCGCCTCTTTTGGTTGTTTTTTTTTGGTTGTTTTTTTTAATCCCCATACCGATCGTATTATCGGGCCAACTCCCATAAAATGGGGGTGGTTGTCTATATACACCTATTCTTGGAGCTCCCCTACCCCCCTTTTTCTTACTAGTTCCCATTCGAGGAGCACCGCTTCCAGTTATTGCATTTAGAAGAAGTGGGACACCAATACTTGCCAACAGAGTTCCAAGGAATCCACCTGATTGTGTTTTTGTGGGTTTTACATGAACACCTGAACCTGACTGAAGAGCATTCAATATATCCTGTTTTTGTTTCGTCGTTAAAAGATGCTTATATTCTATCAGCTTATTAATTTTATCTTGGGGTATAAGAAAACCACCCGACTGTACACCTCTTCCAGATATTGCTTTAACCACTTGAGAAGCACCTTCTGAAGCCAAGCCAGCTAGAGCTGATAGACCAAGGGTTTTACCAATAGTAGGTAAAGCTGCACGTCCAAGGGTAAGAATGGTAGTTAACAAACTTCCACCGACTTGTTTTCTAATATTTGTTTTCGCAAGCTTAATGTCCATACCTTTACCCAATTTCCGATTCTTCTCCAACCTTTTTTTTACCATTGCTGGGACATATAGAGTATCATTCCCATGAAGAGAGTCATTTGAAAGCCTGAGAACGATCGTTTCCCTTTTATGGAAAGCATTGCTAAGATTTTTCTTTTGATTGTCAGACAATTTCACATTAATCTCATAAAGTTGAGTCATTTGTTGTATATAATATATGTTATATAATTATCTGGTTATAAAACATATATCAAATAAGGGTATCATTATTCTTTTATTTATTCATTTATTCATTTATTTATTCATTTATTCTTTTATTTATTCATTTATTCATTTATTACTTTTTTACACTATAACCAATTCATTTCCCATTTTGTCAATGACAATAGTCTCTTCATATAGGACAACAGCATGTACGCTGAAAGGACTATTTACAGCACTATTAGCATTGAGTTTATACCTAAAAATCAACTGTTTTGGGTCTCTTGTTACTTTCTCTGTTTGATATGATAGATCGAAATAGATTAGTGGAAATAGACCATTGTAATTGGATAGGTTAAGTTGTGTACCACTGTTGTAATCATTCTTTCTCATACCATAGGACATTAAATCATTGAAGATCCTTACTTTTGATTCTGAATCGTATTCAGACTCTGGGTAGAATACTCCATTACCATATTCCAATCTACATGTTGTAAGAGTACAATTATCATCACCTGAATTTACTTTAAAAGTATCAAACAGGTACGGATTCGCCTCTGCATTGTTTGTTTTAGCTCGTTGTAGATATACAAATATAGCCTTAACATTATCAATACTGGATGATATTTGGAAGAATCCGCTACTATGTGTTGATGCTGATACTTGATACATTTCTCTGAGATATGTCCATTTATCCTCTTTCAAATAAGAGCTAACAAACTTATCATATAGACTGTCCTTTGGTGTCAATTTGGGCACCCAAAGTAGTAATCTATTAATGACCACTCATGTATTTGCTACTGCACCCGCCTTAAATATTAATTCATTGTCATTCTGTAACGTTATATTAAACTGAAGTTGCATTGGGACTAACATTCGACCCTCTAGCTCTTCGAAGAAACTGTACCGATTAAGAGGTATGATTACATTGACATCATTGTTACCTGTCGTTAAAAGACGTCTTGACTCATACCCCGTATTAGTATTGGCTGTGGTATTATCTGTGTCCATATACCATAAAGAGTTTTTAGCAACACTGCGACCATAATCGTCGCTATATTCAAGCAGGTTCTTCACATAAGTCACTTTATGGAGATTATCAGTATCATACACAATTTTCCCAGCACTTTTTATCATGATGTGACTAATCAAACTATGGGCTCCATTAATAATTGTCACCCTATCATCAGCATAGGCTGTACCATCTGCCAATTTTTGTAACTGGAACTGCACCTCGAAATAAGCATTGTACCAATCATAGAAACTTGATCGATCATTGATGGTGAATTTATACCCATTTTTATCTTGCCTTTGACCATTAGCTGGGGTTCTTATTACATCCTCAAGTTGGAATCGCACCAACTCATTTCTTTGTAGAAATTCACTTGTTCTAAAAGCCATATATTATTATGTTACATAATTTTACAATTATATACCATACAATTATACTCTTACTCTACGCCTTCTTTTTATACCAGAACCTGATATAAGTCTATTTAGTATCATGTCAGTACTTTCTTGCTGTTGATGTTTAATGGGTGCGGATGGAACATTTCCTGTTTGTTTTGTAGCTCCTTTTCTCAAATTAGCCAACCTTTTCATTATGTCTCCTGACTTTTGTGATACTGCCTTACCCAGTCGATCACCTGTATGAGATATCCCCGATTCTATCGCCTTCTTTGCTATCGGCTTCGCAAATTTATTGAAAACAGCTGATGCCACACTCTTCAATGGTTTGAAAATATTATCAACAATGAGCCCAGACCCCTTATGCTGATAAATAAATTTACCAAGTTTTGGATGGTAAAATCTTTTGAATTCATATGGTTTCATTTATACTACTATATTATATTATTCCATCCTTTTCAGAATTAGTGAGAAAGATGTATCTGCTCCATTCAAGTCAATTAATCTTCTTTTTCCATCAGTTATGTATATCCGTATACTACTTATAGTATTCTTATTTACCGGATTGAATGTAACTCTTCGTGGTTCTAGGGTAAATGAATAACTAGGTTGGAGTACACTGGTTGAAAATGAATAAATGATGTCCGTATCTTGACCATCCACCAGGCTATCATTAATCAGATCACAATGAACATTGAGGACATCTGTATCTTGAGAAAGATTTGGAACCCTTGGTCCAATGTTTGTCCCACTTGTTAATACTATATTATCGAAACCGATTAGGTCATTAAAATTACTTTCTGTTAAATCAAGTTGGTAATTCTGAGCTAATGTAACCGTGACCCTAAATGTTGTATTATCGAATTCAAGAGTGATCGGATACGTATCACCAGTCTTTGTTATGCCCTTGATATATGTGTTGAAGTCTGTATAATTCCATACTCCGGCTGGAAAGGTGATGTTGTTAAATGTTGAACCACTATCGGAGCTATATTTGATTAATTGATTGTTGTATCCAGCATTAACATTAAACCAAGTAAAAGACATGTTAATGATTCGATTAAGTCCGATTACATATTCAGAATTGCTATCCAATATTATAGGCCTGTTAAATTGTGTTGTGAAATCCTCAGGTTTATTATCCATTTGGTTTTTTACACTATAAGATGATAATACTATCTCTCGTTCCATTTATATAATAAAGTTATATTAATTATATTTTGAAATATTGACTAAACAATTTATTATATTGTGGTCTATTGATTGTTGATGTCTTCAATAATGTGTCCAATATAACTACTCCTGTATTTCGCATATCAATGCTAGTATTTCCTGCCAATATTTCACCAATAATCAATTCCAATTTTTTAACAAGCTGCTTTACATCATTATAAAACATAATATTTCCACCTCTCTGTTTTTTTCCCCGACTCTGGATTCCAGAACCTTTTAATGTTTCCAATTTAGTATTATAATGTTTTATGTATTCATTTAAAGTAACTCTTGCGTTGTCTATTCTTTTGTTTCGCATTTGCCTTTCACCTGATGATATCTCCCCCTTATTGTATTGTTTTGTAACATATGCTTTATAGCCACTTAATTGACTCCTTTTTATTTTAGCATCCTTTATAATCTTATTAAGATATTTCTTAGTCTTTTGGGGTGTTATTGTTGATTGATTCAATATCTTATCCACATTTTCATAATTCACAATACCAATATCATTCAAAATCTCATTACTCGTATCTTCATCATCTAATGCATAATCGATCTCTTCATCGTCATCATATTCTGGTGGTAAATCCTCAGGTTCCGGAGGCAGGTACTGAGGATCAACATAAATCTGCTTCTTTCCTTCAATAAGATCTTGTAAAGATGCTTCATATGTTGGAGGTTTTGGTACCAGTTGTTTATCTTGTTGTGGTGGTACATAATCACCAAATAGATCATCAATTTCCATTTCTTCAAAAGGATCAACTTCAGGCATATAGTCAATACCAGGCTCACCTTTCTTAGGTGGTCGTTTTTTCCTTGGAGGCATCCTTAAATCTAAATTACTGTCAATAACATCATCTAATTTACTAGTCACTGGTTTAAATACCTTCGCCAATGACTGTTGGCTTGTCTGCTGACTAATATCATGTTTCGTAATTCTATCATGAACATAATTAATCTTATTCCCTAATTCAGATTTACTCTTTGCGAGTTCTTTCCACTTAAGTAAACTCATTTATTGTTATATTATTACATTACATAAAAATGAAAATCATATATAAAAAATAACGTTTAACACCGTGTTATACACTGTGTTATACACCGTGTTGTACACCGTGTTATACACCATGTTATATTGAAATAATATACCCATATAATATAAATAAAAATACCAAATTATGACGTTGAAGACGATGTTGTCTCAAACTTTAAACAGTTATATGAATTCATGCCTGATCGATCATTTCGGATGTTGGTTTGCGGACCAAGCGGTTCGGGGAAAACTAATGCACTAATGCATATGATCATCCATCTGTTGTATTTTGATAAAGTATATCTTTATGCTAAAAACTTAGAGCAGTCTAAGTACCAGAATCTTATGGATATGTTCCAACCAATAAGTGATGAAGTTGGCTATGAAGTTATTGAAGCAAACAACGATGAGATTATTCCCGTTGAAGACATTGACTGTGACTCACAGAAATTAGTAGTATTTGACGATTTCGTATGTAATAAAAAACAAAAACCATTGGTCGACTATTTTATACGAGGGAGACACAAAAATTGCAGCGTGATTTATCTGAGTCAAAGCTACTATAAGACACCAAAAGACATAAGATTGAACTGTTCACATTTCTCTATTTACGAATTCCCAAGTGCTAATGAGAAGAGTCTAATTTGCCGTGAAAACAGTATTCCAAAAGAATTATATGAGAAAGCAACTAAAGAACCATATTCCTTCGTATATATTGATAAGCTACGGAAATTCACAACTAAGAATTTCAATGGAAAAGTATAATATAACTCAATTATATATGAGTTACTCAAATGGAATTTTACCATCGTCAACATCAACGGCGACACCGCAACGTGGGTTGCCTGGAGTAGGGTTCAAATTAACAGAGGACGGTGATTACGACATGCAAGGTAAACAATTAGTAAATATAGGACAAGTTACTGGCCTGGATAATGTGATGATTTTAATTTTGCTAGAAATACATTTGTTAGTAAGCATTTGCCATTAGTTACAGCAAATCTTGACATGAAAAACAATAAGATAAGAAATTTAAAAACACCGATTTTAGAAAAAGATGCAGTTAACAAAGAGTATGGAGACACGCATTATTTAAAGTTAGATGGAACAACTCATATGACGGCAGATTTGGATCTGCGAGGAAATAAAATCATTAATCCTTCAGAAATCAACATGAATCGAAAACTTATCACCAATATGAACACGGATGAACACAATGATCTTTCTGCAGTGAATATGGTAACTTTGAAAAAATATCACCCTGATGCCCCAGCACATACACATGAAGTGACCAAAGATAGTAGTATAGGGCCAGCAAAGATAAGCCCCGTTACGGCCTAGGTGCCTAGGTACCTAGGTGCCTAGGTGATGACGGAGTTTGGTATAGGTAACTTATTAATATGTATTATCAACTGCCAATTCCTATACCTATTCCTTTTGTGTTATTCTAAAACAATAGAAACAATAGACCGGCCCAAACTTGCCCGCTCTATCCCAACTCACTTCAAAACAAAACACAACTGACAGACATATAGAGTAAAACAACATGCCTTGACCAGGACTCGAACCTGGGTTACTGCGGCCACAACGCAGTGTCTTAACCACTAGACCATCAAAGCTGTGATCGATATTATAACTAAATAAAACTTATAAGAGGGTTCCGAAACATTCAAGTTTAGAAGCAATAAAATTGCACAGTATAAAAAACCGCTTTTTACTTTACTAAGATCCGCAACATTCTTATAACTGCTTCATCGCTAGACTCTATGTCGCTTTTCAGTTTGCCATCCATCACCCACTTTAAGTTTTAATTTCTTTTCCGGTAGCTTCAACGTTCAAACTTTTAATTATGCGAACTTTCACTGAACTAAATTTGCATGAAAAATTAGCACCTCGGAAAAATAAACAAAGCAACCAATTACATGCGTTACTAAAACAATAAAACCACACTTTATTAAGTTCAAACTATATTTATTGATAACAAACAATTTCATAATTATACAGGCAATTTAAGCGCTTAGTTGGAACGGAACAGAGTTTATTTATTCTTTTTCATCGGGTTTATACAAAGTACTCTTTGATTCCCTTGGTTTTCTGTGTCTCACCGCACTGCAATCATCGTTTCGGGTGAAATTAATCCTCTTGATTCTTAGAATACTTGTAAGGTTCAGCTCTAAATCTATAACGCCGCGATCACCTTTTAGGTTTATCGTCACCATCGTCTAAGTAATTTATCAATTGAATTCGAGGTCGTTTGCGCTTCGGCGCTGGCGATGGTGTTTTTACTGTGAGGGGAGGGGTCAAGACGGCTGCATTTAAAGGTAGTGGCGATACTGCGGAAGTTTCTTGTATGGTGGGCGCTGGAGAGGGTGTCGCGATAAATGGATTTAAGGGTGTAGAGGTTGTCACCGCTGTCACTGCTGTAGGTTCTTGCATAATGGTGGGTAAATTATCTTCCAGATGACTTACAAAACTTCTTTTCATTTCATCAGACTGTTGACGTCTTCCATTCAATTGATGTTTAAACGTCAGATATCTGTTTTGAAGCTCAAGGTACTGTTTGGCTTTGTCATATTCCCCAAGGTCTGTACGAGAGAGAAGGCTGTCCATTCTGTCCTGTAGTCCCTGCATAGCTGAGACAACTGGAGACGTCAAAAGGTTCTGTAGTCTGAGATACTTTAGTAGCTCCTGAGAAATATTGTCTTGTACCCCTGTTTGATTAAATTGTTCTTCACCAGGAAGTACATTCGTTCGCAGTCTACAATTATCTTGTGTAGTTGTTTTTAAATCCACCAGGAGATAACCATAGGGTCTTCATACAGCCTCTTCGTACTGGTTTATAAAGAAAGCCGTTTGCCCAGGATACATTTGCTTAGCTAGAGTCAAAATTTGCAGTTTGTCTCTGGGATTCTTGAAAAGGACCAAGTAGTGACTGTTTAAACTGATACTTCGGCTTTCCTTCCCCTGATGAAATAAATTCTGTACGATATAAATGACACTCAGGTTGCGGTGATGAGAACCTCGTGTAAAAAGGTTTACTATTCGCTTGTCTTTGCCGGCGTCAATCATTTGATCGTCAAAGACGATTAAGTTCCGTTTGTTGACATCGAAATAGGAATCGTGTTCCAACGCAGAAGGAATACCCTTGACAAATTCAATTTGTGGTATTGTGACTAGCATTTGAATGTACGCGGGCTGCCATTGGGAATAACACCAGACAATCCTCTCGGGTGGTGGGTTTATTACGTCTGAGGCCTGTTGTAACAGTGATTGAACCCAAAACGTTTTCCCCGAACCGGTCATCCCTGCAACCATACAAGTAAAAGGGTGCTCGAAGTGAAACCGCTGACACTTTTGTGTAGAAATCGGCATTGCTTTAAATGGAGTGAAAGTAGGACTGGTGTGTTTGTTGGTCATATGTCTTTGCATACTATCTTTCCTGCTAAATGTCTTCTCACAAACGGGACAGGACAAATTCATGTCAACTCAATGAAAGCTCAATGTGAACTGAGAAAGAGACGAATGTTGCTCACTTATATAGGCCAGTTCCTCCTTCACCACCACCTCCACAATTCTATTGTTTTCACCACCACCACCACCACAATTCTATTGTTTTCACCACCACCACCACTACCACCACAATTCAATTGTTTTCACCACCACCACCACCACAATTGTATTGTTTTCACCACCACCACCACCACAATTCTATTGTTATCACCACCACCACCACCACAATTCTATTGTTTTCACCACCACCACCACCACCACAATTCTATTGTTATCACCACCACCACAACCACCACCACCACCTCCACCTCCACCACCACCACCACCACCACCACCACCACCACCACCACCACCACCACCACCACCATTCTTTTGTTTTCACCACCACCACCACCACCACAATTCTATTGTTTTCACCACCACCACCACAACAATTCTATTGTTATCACCACCACCACCACCACCACCACAATTCTATTGTTTTCACCACCACCACCACCACAATTCTATTGTTTTCAACACCACCACCACAATTCTATTGTTATCACCACCACCACCTCCACCACAATTCTATTGTTTTCACCACCACCACCTCCACCACCACCACCTCCACCACCTCCACCACCACCACCTCCACCACCTCCACCACCACCACCACCACCACCACAATTCTATTGTTTTCACCACCACCACCACCACCACCTCCACCACCACCACCACCACCACCACCACCTCCACCACAATTCTATTGTTTTCACCACCACCACCTCCACCACCACCATCACCACCACCACCACCACCACCACAATTCTATTGTTTTCACCACCACCACCACCACCACCACTACCACCACCACCACAATTGTATTGTTTTCACTACCACCACCTCCACCACCACAATTCTATTGTTATCACCACCAGCACCACAATTATATTGTTTTTACTCATGCGCGTAGCGGCATGAGGTAAGGTTTCGGCTCCGTTTTTCTTGTTTTTATTATTATTATTTTTATTTTTTGTGTCACGATTTTGCATGCAAATTTATGCACGCATATTTTAAATTGTGCACTTCCGGTTGACTTATTTGACATTTACACTTCCTGTTTAGTGACTTCCGGCTATTCTCACTTCCGGTAAAAGAGCGTTACTTAGGTGCCAAGACAGAATCTCCTACAACCCTACATACATTACTATGTTCACGTTTGGTATATATAAGACTTAGAAAACTCACTGGCTTCATTGTGGTACAACTTTCATGTCCACAACATTCAATAGCAAACAACGTGGTTTTCAGGAACGATGACTGAATGAAAGGAGTAACTCTTCTCCATGTCGGACATCTTCTTATCATGTTTAAAATATATCATAAAATTTTCTTACGCATGCGCATGAGTAAAGGCTGCTTGGAGCCTCTTGTTCCTTCTATTCCACGATAAAAGACAGTTACTCACTATTCTTAGCTCATTCTACAGTTATGTCTCAAGTAGTGAAGAACAACCGAAGTTTTCTACAGCTCTTAGCTACTGGTCCCGATCATCAGCGCCAATTTCTCTTAAGGACAGCTTATCCACAACAGGTTCACGCCTTGTTACATATTCTTTATAATGTTCTTAAGGAAAACATTCCCTGTCCTGGAACAAATAAGCGTGTTTTGCTCCGTCATAAGGATGCTCTTATTAATCTAGAGGGTGGTGGCTTTATACAAGACTTATTGGCCCCCGTTGTTACAAGCTTGGGCGTTTTGATGCTATAAAAGAAACTATACATCATTGCACTGATCATTTCAAGCTTGTCTTTAACGAGTACGGATCGATATGAAGAGAAAAGTAGACTGGGATGAAGAAGAAATGGAGAGCGGTATGGAAGACACTATAACCTCCGATGAGGACAACGATGACGAGAAAGACAACGAGGAACCAAGAATTAAAGATGTTTTAGGCAATCTTTCCAAAGCGGTGTCAAAAGAACGTGCTTCTGATTTGTTGCATAACATGGCCGCTTCCAAAGATATCCTGTTTTGGGCACCTAGAGGCCAATTACTCCGAAATCAGCGCATAATACCCGTGACGAACATCGCAGAGCTGGTTGAGTATGTGCTACTTCCCCATAACGATGATGTAGCCCGACCCCGTGCGCTTAATACCTTTTTAGATGGACTCGCAGAGTTGGGAATTGATTAACGTTTAATCAAGAATAAAAAACTGTTAAGCGATCTTTTAGAGAAAGAAAAGATCTATCAAGAACAAAAAGAATCCGACAACGAGACATATGAAGGAGATTCAACCGACAGCGAAGGAGAGGAAAGCGCTTCTGAGAACAGTCCCGCCGATGGGTCTGAAGAGAGCGACCAAGAAATTTAAATTGATGAACAGGATGCAGGAAATTCAACCGACAACGAAGAAGAGGAAAGCGCTTCTGAAAGCAGGGAAATAATTCAGGCAAAAAGTCAAATCCCATGTCATCATTGCGAGAGTTCAAATGTGTATGTAACCGGAGTCGTGAAATGTCCCAAATGCTTTTGACATGATAATAAAAAGATTTGCCCCATATGCGAGCACAAGATTCCTTTGGACAAAACTAAACTCGTGAAAGAGACCCTTGCTCGTTGCGATGATTGCAGTGCGGTGAGATACAGAAAACCAAGGGAATCAAAGAGTACTTTGTATAAACCCGATGAAAAAGAATAAATAAACTCTGTTCCGTTCCAACTAAGCGCTTAAATTGCCTGTATAATTATGAAATTGTTTGTTATCAATAAATATAGTTTGAACTTAATAAAGTGTGGTTTTATTGTTTTAGTAACGCATGTAATTGGTTGCTTTGTTTATTTTTCCGAGGTGCTAATTTTTCATGCAAATTTAGTTCAGTGAAAGTTCGCATAATTAAAAGTTTGAACGTTGAAGCTACCGGAAAAGAAATTAAAACTTAAAGTGGGTGATGGCTGGCAAACTGAAAAGCGACATAGAGTCTAGCGATGAAGCGGTTATAAGAATGTTGCGGATCTTAGTAAAGTAAAAAGCGGTTTTTTATACTGTGCAATTTTATTGCTTCTAAACTTGAATGTTTCGGAACCCTCTTATAAGTTTTATTTGGTTATAATATCGATCACAGCTTTGATGGTCTAGTGGTTAAGACACTGCGTTGTGGCCGCAGTAACCCAGGTTCGAGTCCTGGTCAAGGCATGTTGTTTTACTCTATATGTCTGTCAGTTGTGTTTTGTTTTGAAGTGAGTTGGGATAGAGCGGGCAAGTTTGGGCCGGTCTATTGTTTCTATTGTTTTAGAATAACACAAAAGGAATAGGTATAGGAATTGGCAGTTGATAATACATATTAATAAGTTACCTATACCAAACTCCGTCATCACCTAGGCACCTAGGTACCTAGGCACCTAGGCCGTAACGGGGCTTATCTTTGCTGGCCCTATACTACTAAAGATATTGATTTGAAGGAGATGTATAATGTTACTAATAGCAAACAACAAAATTTCAGTTATTATCAAACTCATTATGATTCGATTCCATGTTATGAAGATATAAGAAGAATGTTTGTATCACGAAAGGAAATTTCTCCAATGGAAAATAGACTTGATATGGCACATCATAGTATATTCAATCTTGCAGAACCAAAATATGGTGCAGAAGCTAGTACAAAGACATATGTTGATAATTCTGTCATTACAAAAGCTGATAAATCATATGTAGATTCTGAAGTTAACAAAAAAGCTGATAAAAGTTACGTTGATTCAGAAATAAATACAAAATCTGATATATCATATGTTAATACAAAACTTTCTGATATAGAAAAAAAGTATAAGGAATACGTTGACCAGTCACATGTTTCAGACTCAAATGCTAAAAAAGACGTTTTTCGTTATATTATGGAAGACATAGATGAATCAAGTTCTGAAGAAAGGATTATTGTTACTGGCATTACAAATTATAACTCATCACCTCATAATTTTAACAAAAATGCATACGATTTAAAACTGTTAAAAATGAATGACAATCAATATATATCTCGGATTGCATTTAACATGTATCAAATATCAATAAATTATTACACTATTTGTATGGAATTCTTCATGCCCGATATAAGCAAATTTCAATCATTAAATTGCGTCTCATCTGTTTTGGGGATAAATAAACAAACATCTAAACAATTCCCAAATTATATCAGATCAATTATCAATTTTAGAAAGGGAGTACAGACGTCTCCAGTATATTTAGACGTCGATATGCATTTATCAGGTGATAATAATTCACCTAGTCAGTTACCTTGCTACATGATTGTATATGGCATATCAGGAACACATTCAGACGTTTCTCCCGCAGTTTTTGATTCGGTATATTTCATAGAAAATAATAAAATGACAATGCAGACTGATTTGGATATGAATAGTCACAGAATAATTGGCTTACCAAGCCATAAAAATAAATTCATATTTTTAGGCAATTATATGAAAAATAAGAACAGTTATGATATCATATTCAACGGTTCAACATCGTTTATTGCATTAGTAAATTTAAAATTAGTGAAATTATGGTTGATGATATTGGACGATAAACCGCCTGAAGGATACAAAAAATGTTTATATTCATCGGTGGCACCACTACATTTGCACCTCAACAATGGAATAAAACATCAAATAAAATTTATTACACTTTCAATATATTATCATCAGTTATCAATTTCAGGGAAGATACAGTTGAACAAATCCAATTAGTATCCATTGATCGTTATATTACATTTGCACCTTATAATTGCCATATCAGTGCACTTTTTGAAGAGTTTTAATATAATCAATAAATATACATGCCGAATTTGAAGCAAGCAATTAATTTTTGTAATAAATTTTTCACAACCCAAAAAAACCTACATCCTAATACTAAAGATGAAATATTAAAATCGGCTTTAATATATCAATTTTTGTATGTAAACTATTTGAATGAGTCAGTATCATTTAACCAAATATTAGAAAAACACCCTGACATTGGATTAATAGGACCAGGTTCTTGTACTATAAACACCAAATACTAATTTTTAATTAAACATGCTATTTTTCATGATGCATTTGGAAGATTTTACAATGACTATGAAAAGGGGCCTGGGTACACATATTGCTGCCTTTCATTGCCTAAGAAAATAAAAAGATCTCCAATAATGGGCCAAATAAGTGGTGTATTATATTGTCTTCTTTCAAATCCTAAAATATAATTATCCAAATATATAATATAATGACTAAAACAGATATATTCAATTTTAATCACATAGATAAAAACATCAGCCAAGAAAAATTATCTGAAATCAAAGCATTGTATAAATTTTATCATAAACGCTTTTGGTGCTATAAGAAGGCTTTCAAATATTTCAAGAGATTGAATTTGGCTATGAATTTAACATCAGTTTCTTTAGTAGCCGCTGGTACAATAGCTGGTTCAATTACATTAAACCCTATTATTTTAGGAGTAATTAGTGGTAGTGGTTTATTGCTTAATACATACAGTGAACTTAAGAATTATAAAAATAAAATCGAATTGTCTCATTTTACATTCACAACATATCAAAAAGTATTAGTTGATTTACGCTCATGTCTCAGAGGAAATCAATTCAACCACACTGTTTTCATCAATGAAATGAGACAGTTAGATGAAATAATCATTGATCTTTGTCCTCTTGCCGATAAATTTGAAAAACAGTACGATAAAAAATTCACTTCCGAGTAAACTTTTAGAGTAAATTTTACTAACAAACTTTATTCAATAACTCATTCATAGGGAAAACCCCCTTTGCATGACGTCTGACTTCCTGTTTTTCTGAGAATGCCACGCAACAGGTCACCTTTTAATAATTTTGCTGACATCATTCTTTATTAATTTATAAACCTGTTTCCAATATTGATCATAGAATCTTAATGTTTTCTTTGATTTCGAAAGTGGAATAAATTTATATTCTATTGCCAAAATTCTAAATATCTGCCTCAAAATGAATTTAATACTAATCACACGTTTACAGCAATTGTTAACCTGTGATAATACTTCATCAATTAAAGCGAATATTCTCAGGATTTTCTCTCTATTATTATTACTGATTTGTAGATTATTCTTTTGTTGTATATCATTGATTACGTTTAAAATATGATATTTCCGATGATATACCGATTTTCGCCGTATTTTACATATGTTCTCATGAAAGTCAACATATGGACTAACTAAATCATAGCCATGAACGGAGCCACAATTTTTACAAACATTCATTCCATTGTCATTAAACATTTTTTTTTATCACAACATGATTCAACAACTTCCGTATTTCTAGCAACATCTGCTAATTGTTGGTCACAAAAGGGACAGGTTAACTCTCCTGTATTCTTAAATTCGTCATGAATTTCCAAATTACAATTCATTCTATACTATTATATGAGATTATATTTTTAAAAAATACCGCAGTTGTGAGATAGCGTTGGTCCAATTGCTTCAGAGAGTAAGGCATCTTCTCTAAACTTCACAAATGACTTTCACTGAAAAGTTTCACAAATTAATAACTTTTCACTGAAACGTTTCACGATTTTGTAGTGAAAATGTGAAGCTTTTGATTGGTTGAAAAAATCATACGATCGTCTCGTGATCTGAAACAATAGGCTATACGTGATGACTCATTTCCTGTTCACAAGCGGAAAATTCTTAGACAATGAGATCATCAACTTCCCACGTTTCCGAGAAAGTCATGCAATGTGACCATCCGTGTCGTAATGACTAATTTTCCTCGGGGAACCCCCTATTGTATGACATCATCGACTTCCTGTTTTTCTGAGAAAGTCACGCAAAGGATTCTATTATGTGGGAATCACGCAATGAAATAAACGCACCATTTTGTTTTTATTAACATATAGTTTCATTTGATTTTTCTATATTTTTTAATCCAACAGATGGGAAGTAGTTAAGACTTGGCTTGGTATCAGATCAGTTTTGCAAAACTGATCTGGTACCGCCAAGTCCTTAACTACTCTCATATAGTTCGTTGCAGTTACTTAGTTAATGTTTGTAAGATGAAAAATTAAACTGTTTGTTTGTCATACCTTACGAGACATCTGTAGGCTCCTAGGAGAAAAAATACGGAGCCCATTCGTCAATATTTCGGACATTTTCGGTTTTAGCCGTCGCACTTCGTGAATGTTTTTCCTAAATGCATACTGGTCACACTGTCCCGCAGAAGTGGCAAAATGTCGCTTAGCTAATTATTTCCACGTTATATCGCCAAATGGCTCAAAATATCCAACTCCATTGTATAAAAAATTCCTATAGCACAAAACAAAAGTAGTAGTTTGGAAATAGAGCGCACGATTGCAAGGATTGAAGTGGACTACCGTTTAACTTGAAATCAAACTTGCCTTTGTTTGCTGGAGAGGCAGTGTAAATCGTGACATTTATCTGAAACCAAAATGCATGCGTTATTACGGCTCAGTCTATTTTGAACTCCTTTACTTCGTTGCATTTGCTTAGTTAATGATTTTTAGATGAAAAAAAATTTGTTTGTTTGTCATACCTTATGAGACATCTGTTTGCTCCTAGGACAAAAAATACGGAGCCCGTTCGTCAATATTTCGGATATTTTCGGTTTCAGCCGTCGCAACTTCGTGAATACTCTTCGTAAATGCATACTGATGACACTGTCCCGTCGAAGTGGCAAAACGTCGCTTAGCTTATTTCCACGTTATATCGCCAAATGGCACAAAATATACAACTTAGTTGGATAAAAGCATGCTATAGTACAAAACAAAAGTAGTACTTGGAAGATAGAGCGCAGGATTGCAAGGATTGAAGTGGATTGCAGTTTAGCTTGAAATCAAAGTTGCCTTTGTTTGCTGGAGAGGCAGTGACAATCGTGACATTTACTGAAACAAAAATTCGTGCGTTTTAACGGCTCAGTCTATTTTGAGCTCCTTTACTTCGTTTCATTTCCTTAGCTAATGTTTATAACATGGAGAAATAAATTGTTTGTTTGTCATACCTTACGAGACATCTGTTGGCTCCTAGGAGAAAAATTACGGAGCCCGTTCGTCAATATTTCGGGCATTTTCGTTTTAGCCATCGCAATTCGTGAATACTCTTCGTAAATGCCTTCTGATGAAATTGTCCCGCCCAAGAGGAAAAATGTCGCTTAGCTTATTTCCACGTTATATCGCCAAGTGACACAAAATATACAACTCAGTTAGATAAAAAGATCCTATAGTACAAAACAAAAACAGTAGTTTGGAGATAGAGCGCAGGATTGCAAGGATTAATGTGAATTACAGTTTAGCTTGAAATGAAAGTTGCCTTTGTTTGCTGGAGAGGCATTGTCAATTGTGACATTTACTGAAACCAAAATGCGTTCGTTATAACGGCTCAGTCTATTTTGAACACATATACTTCGTTGCAGTTACTTAGCTTATGTTTATAAGATGGAGAAATAAACTGTTTGTTTGTCATACCTTACGAGACATCTGTTGGCTCCCAGGAGAAAAATTACGGAGCCCGTTCGTCACTGTATTTCGGTCATTTTCGGTTTTAGCCGTCGCACTTCGTGAATACTCTTCGTAAATGCATACTGATAAACACACTGTCCCGCCGAAGTGGCAAAATGTCGCTTAGCTTATTTACACGTTATATCGCTCAATGGCACAAAATATTCAACTTAGATGGATAATTTGAGCTCCTTTACTCACAGGGAGCAGAGGAGCCAAATTTGACCTAATATACGCGTTCGATCTTTGAGCTTAAAACGCGCGCTGTGTCTTGCGTTATTCGATCTGTTGTTTTCGAGTTTTTCCCCCAGCGGGACCCCAAGCGTAATCGGCGCTTTCCGGAAAGCGTAAGCTTTCCGAGCGAGGCACGAAGTGCCGAGAAGAAAAAGAGACAAGGGAAGAAACATAGTACCACGTGATTCGTTGGATGTGGACCGCAACATACTGGTGACGGAAGTAAAACTCCGAAAGTGACATGCCGTCAATAAAACGGAAGTGATGCCAACCGTTCAAAATAGAACTTGTGACGGTTTTTCCA
Source organism: Cladopsammia gracilis (assembly GCA_022457155.1). Taxonomy (NCBI): domain Eukaryota; kingdom Metazoa; phylum Cnidaria; class Anthozoa; order Scleractinia; family Dendrophylliidae; genus Cladopsammia; species Cladopsammia gracilis. The sequence continues at coordinate 84,215 of JAJGOT010000673.1, read as the reverse complement.
AATTTTTATATTGGCCTGACAGCAAAAATCCATCGATACTGCTGGAAAAAGCATCTCAAAATTAGCAAAGTGGCCGAGTTTAGAAGCGATATCTTTTAACTGATAGTGGAGATATAGTTCCGCAAAGTCGACCACAGGCGGCCCAAGCTCACTATTAGATAACCGGGACGTGACCCTTGCTTTATGAGCGGTATTGTGTTACAAAGATTCGATTTATAAAGGTTTGTATGGGAACGCAATGGTTTTGCTTCAAAACTTAAAACTTCGCATCTTATGTGAATAAAATTGACTTACCCTGTTGCTGTGTTGTATTCTTTGTTGTTTGCTTGCTCCTCGGGGCGATTTAGCGCGATTTCGGCGAGTTATCGTTATTTCGGTGCTCCACTGCAAGTGGAGTGGAGCACACCTCTCGTATGACGTATTTCCGTCACCAGTATGTTGCGGTCCACATCCTACGAAAGTCAACTTTGAACGCCATGAAGAGCGATCACCGAAAAGAGCGTTTAATGGATGTCTTCATCGAAATTATTGAAAAGCTGTCCAGAGACTGTCCATATAAAGCTACATGCCAAAAATCAGAACTTTTAATATGGAATCAAAAGCGAGTAATCGGGGATCAAAAATTAGGCTCAAATCTGTTTCCTCCCTTGTCTCTCTTCTTGCTGCGTAACGATTTTGTGGAGCCCACAGTCAGCAATTTGCGGTTACCCAACGGAAAGCTCCGATTACGCTTGGGGTCCCGCTGGGGCGAAAAAACAACAAATCGAAGCTCGAACGCGTAAAGGTCAAATTTGGCTCCTCTGCTCCCTGTGCTTTACTTCGTTTTATTTCCTTAGCTATTGCTTGTAGGATGGAGAAATAAATTGTTTGTTTGTCATACCTTACGAGACATCTGTAGGCTCCTAAGAGAAAAATTACGGAGCCCGTTCGTCAATATTTCGGTCATTTTCGGTTTTAGCCGTCGCACTTCGTGAATACTCTTTGTAAATGCCTTCTGATGAAACTGTCCCGCCCAAGAGGAAAAATGTCGCTTAGCTATACGTTATATCGCCAAATGGCACAATATAAACAACTTACTTGGATAAAACGATCCTATAGTACAAAACAAAAACAGTAGTTTGGAGCTAGAGCGCAGGATTGCAAGGATTAATGTGAATTACAGTTTAGCTCGAAATGAAAGTTGCCTTTGTTTGCTGGAGAGGCAGTGTCAATCGTGACATTTACTGAAACCAAAATGCGTTCGTTATAACGGCTCAGTCTATTTTGAACTCATATACTTCGTTGCAGTTACTTATATTAATGTTTGTAAGATGAAAAAATAAACTGTTTGTTTGTCATACCTTACGAAACATCTGTTGGCTCCTAGGAGAAAAAATACGGAGCCCATTCGTCAATACGTCGGACATTTTCGGTTTTAGCCGTCGAACTTCGTGAATGTTCTTCCTGAATGCATACTGATGACACTGTTCCGCAGAAGTGGCAAAATGTCGCTTAGCTAATTATTTCCACGTTATATCGCCAAATGGCTCAAAATATCCAACTCCGTTGGATAAAAAGATCCCATAGCACAAAACGAAAGTAGCAGTTTGGAAATAGAGCGCACCATTGCAAGGATTGAAGTGGATTGCAGTTTAGCTTGAAATCAAAGTTGCCTTTGTTTGCTGGAGAGGCAGTGACAATCGTGACATTTACTGAAACAAAAATGCGTGCGTTAT